>OX940811.1:11384237-11616497 GCA_954870605.1 Acer campestre | reverse complement strand
GGGATGGGGGAGTTTTGGGGGGAGGTCCCCCCATCACCATCCCCTTTTTCCCCGTTTCCTTGTTTACCCCATTCCCTCATTTCCCCATTTGACTGAAAATTACAAATTAAACTAAAAAAAAAAAAAAAACATTCATTACAAATGCAAAAGAAAATACATTACAAAATAATGTCTAAGAAAATACATTACAAAATATATAAAAATATATATATATACATATAATTATTTTTATAATATTTTGGGGGAAATAGGGATGGGGATGGGGGTTAATGTCATATATATATATACACACATTACAAAATAATGTCTAAGAAAATACATTACAAAATATATATATATAAATATATATATATATACATATAATTATTTTTATAATATTTTGGGGGAAATGGGGAAATGGGGATGGGGGTACCTCCCCCATCCACATCCCTATTTCACTATATTAGTTGGGAAAATAGGGAAATGGGGATGGGGGGGAGGTCTCCCCATCCCTATCCCCATTTCAATTTGTAGATGATTTTCATCCCCCCCCCCCCCATACTTATGTGTCTACGGGAGGAAAATTACCTAAAGACACTGTTTATTTAGTTTTTTCTTAAAATAAATTCACTGTTTATTTAGTTATTATAATTTCTTATGTGCACATTTCGTTTTTTTTTTTTTTTTTAAGAGAAAGAAAATCGGTTTTATTTTGTTGTGTTTCACTGTTAATGATCGTCAAAGTTGTATAAAAAATGGGTTTTGCATTGTCTGAATTCATTTTTCTTCTTAGCTTTTGTGTTTTGAAATTCTCTAGAACAAGAGCCTTAATAAACTAATAAACTGATTTGTGTGTTTTATATACATTCTCATTTAATGTTGTTGCATGTTTTTTTTTTTTTTTTTTTTTTTTTTCTCTCTCGTAAAAATGTCCTATTCTAGGGGATTTGTAAAGGGATTTTCTTCTTACAATCTAATTTTTTCTTTTTACACTTTTTTTAAAAAAAAACACTCCATTCTAAAAATTTAAATTTAAAAAAAAATTAAAGACAATTCTGTTTTTACAAAATTATCTCTTTTATCTTTTGACACTCTATTTAAAATAAAATAAAAAAATTAAAAAAAAAAAAACTAATTAATTAAACAACCCAAAAGTTATAAGATGAAATCAGGATATTTCTTGAATTAAAACAATTCACAATTTGGGATTGTATCTAAAACCCTAAAACCCAATAATTTCAATCATCCAATTCTTTAAAAAAAAAAAAAAAAAAAAAAAGAATTCAAATTAATATTTGGATTAATCAAACAATTAATCAAATTCTTAACTTATTGAATATAAGAAGATGATCATATTCAATATACATAAACCTATAATAAGAATATTTGGATTTAGGATTTGAATTCTCTAGAGAACCTTTTACATCATACATTATTTAACAAAGTGGATTAAAGTTCTGTTAACCAAAATATGAATTTTTTTTAGTAAAAAATTATCTACGAAAGAAGTAACTTGTGTAATTTTATTTTATTTTTGAATTTTTTGCACCAACAAATTAAATTTTTATTGTAGAATAATTAAAACTTAAAATCACACTAACTTATAAACCAACGTGTTTGAGAGATTTTTTAATTAAAAAACTTCATGCAACCTCCAAATAGAAAGAAGAATTACATTTAAAAAAAAAAAAGGAAAAAAAAAAAAAAAAAAAGAAGGATGTTTCAAAAAAAATAGAAAGAAAGAAAGAAAAAGAAAACAATGTTGAAAGGTGCCTCTCTATCATTAATGATTTTCTTCTGGTTGTATATCATTCTTCATCACTTCTCAACCAAAAAAAACTTTATAATATTGGGAAAGATATTTTAGGGTTTGAAAAACATTAAAGTAAAGAGGAAAAAAAAAAAAAAAAAAAAAAAAAAAAGGCTAATTTCGATTGTCTTTAGGTTTTTTTTTTTTTTTTTTTTTTTTTTTTTTTTTTCTTGTTTAGTAATTTTAATTCAAGTTAAATTTGTCATTAATAAAAAAAAAAAAATGAGTCTAAACAGATACTTTGTGGATTGTTAATAGCATCACTCTTTGCAAATCAAGGCTAAGCACAATTCGGTTTGGTCTGGTTTCAACTAGAACCGAACCAAACCAAAAGTTTTGATTTTTTTTTTTTATAAAAAAAAAAAACATGACCCGTTTGGATGAATTCCTTTTTCAGACCAAACCAGACCAAATTATATTGGTTTGGTTCGGTTTAACGGTTCTTAACTTTAAAACTTTAAATTTTCTTTTTTAACTTTTTACATAATTTAAAATTTATATTATCATTTAAAACAAATTTTTGTCAGATGAGTTATCAACTAATTCATATATAAATATATAAACTAAATAAAATATATTCGAAAATTCAAATATCTTTTCGAACCAAATAAAGTAATACAATGAAAGTCAAATAAAAGACTATTGGTGGTTGAATAAAACAGATATCAAATAATAAATTTGGGTTTTTCACTTTTAATGTTTTTGATTTAAAGTTTTGGGTGTGATGTGTAATAGAATAAAAATGTGTGCTAAAAGTATTCGGTTTACGGTTCGGTCTGGTCTATGGTCTAAGCTTAATTGTTAAGCTTAGACCATAGACCAGACCATATAGTCTATTTATAAGTAAAAAACTGGACCAAACCAAGGGGTTTGGTTTGATTTGATCTGATTCAACGGTTTTAGGCCTTTTTGCCCACCCCTATTGCAAACATACCCTAAAATGAAAATCAATTACAAAACTACAATATTTTTCCCAAAATGTCCTCACTCATCACTACACAATATTTTTTATTAACCTTAATTAATACTTTTACCAACCAATTTACCAAACAGGTTAAGTGTTTTTTATTTTATTTTTTTTTATTTTTTTATTTTTTTTTTGAAGTATTAACCAAACTAGTTAAGTAAACATTATCTAACCAATAGTTTTTTTTTTTTTCTTTTACAACACTTTCTTTTCCACGATATATGTATTTTTAATTTTGATTTATTAAATAAAGTCTTGGAGAAGATTATATAAAGTGGTTTGAAGTGTAAATTGTAACCTAGTCTTTCAACGTCATAATCCTTATTTTTATGAAAATCACATATGTAATTGTAATTTTTTATGTATCGTTATGAAACTTGACTCAAAGCCAAGAAAAATGTGCTTCGAGTCGGGGTGACCTGTCCCAAAGCTTTTTGTCAAGCTAAAGTTTTTTTCATTTTTCATGTTTATTTAAATCATGTTGTAGCTAGGCATGTCAAGTGCTACCAAGACATTGTGTGGGAAAGCATTTGGAACAAAACAATACCCAATGATGGGTATTTACTTGCAAAGATAATGTATCATCAATCTTGGAACTTGGATAATATTGCTGGCTTGCTGCCTGTGTTTATCTTCAAACTGCTAGGACAGCAAGTAAAACAGGGTGTATCTCCTTATATAATGTTCATCCCCTAACCCCTATATCTATTTTTCAGTCTTTAACACAACAATTCAAAAGTTCTTACAATCCCAGCTCAAAAACATTTATGATACTTGGATGGCTTTCCTCTAGTTCATCCGTACTTCATGTGCTTCTGTTCTGTCATGGATTTTTGTGAGCAAACTGAACCTGGGGATTCCCGATACTTCATGTGCATTGGGTGACCGTGAATTGATCCTATCAAGTTGGTTTGTGATAATTGAAGAGTTTGTATACGTCTTGAAGGTTGGTGTCCGGACGATACTCGGAGAAGATTCACTTTAGCATCTTTTGTTGATTTATAAACTATTCATTAGATGGTGTTTACTTAACTTGTTTGGTAAATCGGTTTGTAGAAGTATTAATTAAGGGTTAATAAATATTGCACAGTGATGAGTGAGGCTATTTTGGAAAAAAAAAACAGGGTAGTTTTGCAATTGATTTTCATTTTAGGGTACATTTGCAAATTGCAAGTCCCCCTAAAATAGAGCTTTTTTACTAAAAACCTTTGAAGAGGGATTTCATTCAACGAAAGCAAGGATTACATATGTTCAGGCATATCAGCAGCTCTTCACAGCCAAAGGTGAGGAACAAAAGAAACTTGAAGAAAATCAAAAGAGTTAAGCAAATATAAGAATATCAGAAAGAGTAATATTGACAACAGTGAGAGCATCAGATTCCACAGAAGCTGGAAACAAACCAGTACCTAACGAAGCCCACGGATAACTGTAGAAGCTTCCGCAATCACAGGGGACAACCCCACCTTAACCTTTGAAGCACTACCGCATTGACAGTCTGAGAAATGGCAGCATCCAAATTAATTTTGTACACCCCAGAAATAGGAGCCTTCCAAGCTTTAACACAATTCAAACGCACAGGGGAGCAAAAGATTGATGAAAATGACCCAGATAATCCTTAAACCAGCACACCACCGATACCATAACAGTGACTGTAGACAGCTTTATTGCGACGAAACCACAAACGCCACAACAAAATACATAGCTCTTCAATTCTTGATCCATTGTAGAATGCATTCAAGCAATTTATGAAACAGAAAACTTAATGTAAAAATCCAAACCACTATACTTGTTTAAATGATAAAAATCTTATTTAGTTTTACGATCCTGCTACAGAACACTACTTTCAGTCACATTGTTACTTGTAAGCATATGATTTTCTTGTTCTATTATTATTGATAAGATACATGGAATATAATTCTGTAATTCATCCATCTTTTTTATTTAAAACAAGAAACAATCTCACAAGAGTTCCAAAATTTGAACCGGTACTTATACAATTTTATGTCCCAATTCTGGGACATCAATAGATGATTAAGAGAGGTAAGTGCTGCTGGCTATGCCAAAGTAGCAATAATCTATATATAGAAAAGATATGCAACAATTGAATCTTAAAGAAAGATTACAAAATTTATTATCAATCTCAACAAAGTAAAGCACAATGCCTGTTAATTAAATTACAATATTCCATGTATTGTAACTGTTCTGGACATCAAAATCAATAATTTCCTACTGTGTCACCTAAAAAAATCATATTCACTCTACAAAAAATTGCTTAAGAAGAAACATGTATGTTTATCTCACTGTGAAAGAATTCCATCAAGCATCGGCAGGAATGGCGATGACAGAAGGCCGGTGCATTTTTGGACTCGAAGAAGCTTGAAACAAGCCATCATCATCTTCCACTGTGTAGTCTGCTTCTTCTTCTGATCTGAAACTGGAATAACAACAATCTGAACTGGACTCAGAATCTGCTGCATAAGACGAAAATGATTCTTCCGATATTCCAACCTCAGCCACCTCGAATTCTTGATCATCTAATCCTTGCACAAAGGGATGATACAATAACATCTCAGTCGTCAATCTCATCCAAGGCTTCCTCACCAAACACCCCTTCAAGAAATCTCTGGCTTCTCTCGAAACCCCACTTGGAATTTCAGGCAATGACTTGTCGTCACTAATCAAATTCAAGACTTGTTTACTGTTGAGTTTCTGATTCAACGAATTCCATGGTTTCTGCCCAGTAAGCATCTCAAGAACGACACACCCAAGAGACCAAACATCTGAAGGAAGTTCTTGAACATGATCAATCACAGTTTCAGGCGCCAAATACATTGTAGTTCCTCTCAAATAATCAGACAAGAACTTGTGTTTCTTGCTCTGTCTCCCTCTCTTCGCCAACCCGAAATCACCAATCTTGGCCACAAACCCAGCACCGCTTTTGTTGGGTACAAGAAGCACATTGTCTGGTTTCAAATCACAGTGCACGTAATCGCAATCATGAACATGACAAAGCCCTTCAAGAATACACCTCGTGTACAGCCTAACTTCATGTTCCGGCAGCCCGACACCGTTCGATTTCTTGATGGGATCGGCTAGGGTTCCACCGGAGGCGTACTCCAACAAGACGTTGTAAACCATTTCTCCGTTTCCGCCGAAAGTGGTTTCGTCGCCGAAACACTGGACGATATGAGGACAACCGAGAAGCTTATTGAGAATCTCCTTCTCTTTCTGGAGAGAAGCGGAGGCGGAGAATTCGGCCGATTTGACAGCCATTGTTGGCGGGAAGAATCTTGATTTTGGGTTTCTTGAAGTCGCCAAGAAAACAGACCCAAAAGCTCCCTTGCCGAGAATCGGACCTCTCAGCCATGACACGCCGTCACTATCCATCATACTTTCTTGCTCAAATTGTATACTGTATTTCCTCTTTTGATTTTGAGACACGAGGCTCTCAGCTCTGCCTGTATAGGCTGGAAATCGGAATGTAGAAGACTTCTGTTTGGAGTTGGTTCAAGTAAGCAACGGGTAATTTCATGGAAAGTGACACATATGCCCCTTATCATTTTATATTGACTGGGTAGTGGGATACTATTCCGTCAACCCGTGTTGAATTACAAAAATTAGTAAGTCAATAGTTTTTTTTTTTCTTTTCTTTTTTTTCTTTTTTTTTTTTTGAAAATAAGTTTTTTTTTTTCTTCCTACTGTGCTTGAATTTTCCATAACCTAAAGACATTAAATCCAAAATCGAAAGTTAATATGATTAATTTCAAGTAAAAATTTACCACCTCACAATGGATCTTGATGGTAAATAACACTCTGCACTCATGACTCATTTAATCTAATAATGTTGCTTGAAGAGTCGAAGTGAATGTTTCCTATTATAAAAATAGATATTTCATCTGCAAATGTAATGTATCTTATTGGCTATATAAAAAATAGAATGAATTCTAAAATTATATTCCCATATATTTTCTTTAGTTTTTTATTTTTTAAATCCTTGAATTTTTGTAGACATTTGGATTAAAATCTAATGTCTATAGCTGACCCAGTAAAATCTAATTAAAAATTACTTGTAATAAAAGATGGAGATTGCTTTCATCCGAAACATTTTGTTAACAAAAATGTTTAGATCGTAATCAAAATTAAGAGAAAGAAGAGAGATACCTACGAGATAGGGAGTTGTTCAACGGCTCATATACCATTATATGGCTAGCTTTCGTATGTAAGTTTCCGTTTAATTTTTTGTCTGAAGACTGAATAGTACTGAATGTTACTAAAGATCGAATAGTGATTGAAATTAAAAATTGAAAAAAAATGTTTTTTTTTTTTTTTTTTTTCACTGAAAACTGAATATAAGTTATAAGTTGTTTGTTTTTTTAAGTTATAAATATTTGAAAATAAATACTTTTACATATATGCCCTTCTAACTATTATTTGTTATATAATTACATTTTAATATATTACAGAAAACTCTAATATATAAATTAATTCTAAAATAAATTTATTTAGATATTAATAATATTTCAAATTTATATTATTGTATATAATCTAATAATTACTAAGCTTTTAGCTAATGACATTATAAAACTAATGGGCTACTTCATATGTATATTACGGACAAAATGAAGTTCATCAATATATTATTATTAACAATCTATTTCATGTGTATAATTTATTCTTTAATTGATTTGGAATAAACTTGGAAAATTATATAATTTATAGATTTCAAAAAAAAAAAAAAAATTATAGAACAAGTGATTAGTTTTGGAAATAGATTAAATTAGTAAGGATAGTTTTGGAAGTAAAACTTTACATTAAATTTTACTGGATTTGTGTTAAGTGAAAAGTGAAAATTTTTCACTTTTCAAAACAAGTGGTTTTAGAGGTCCATTAAATGATTTTAACACTTAAAAAATCAAACAAAATATCTTAATAGAACACATTAAGTACCATTCAATGTTAATTAGAAAAATCAAACAGGACCTAAAAGTGTTCTTAAACCTTTCCTATATAATTTGTGCAAGAGAAAAGCAAAACAAAAATCATTCATTTCAAGTGAAAGAAAAACATTTCATGATTTGTGTGTTTTATTGTTATAATTATTGTCTGTTTATTTAGTTATAATAAATTCTTAGGTGCAAATTTTGTTTTTTTTTTTTTTTTTTTGAAAAAAGTAAATTGTTTTGTTTTGGAAATGATGGAAAACAAAAAATTATTGTTTTCAACTTTTTAGTTATAATTTTAAAAACACTATTTCATTATATATATAAGAGTAATGCTACGTTGCCCAAATTTGGAGCCCAAATCATGTGCCCAAATCATGTGGCAACAATATGGACCATTCATTTAAATTGTATTAAATTGTATTAAATTGCATGATTTAAATGAATAGTCCACATTGTTGCCACATCATTTGGGCACCAGATTTTGACACTAAATTTAGGCAATGTAGCATTACTCTATATATAATGCCCACCCCCTTTGGTGATGGAACTTATTTTTCTCTTAAAAAACAAATTAATTTAATTGTTTTAATAAATAAATATAATACAAAAAATAAATATATTTTGGATGGCATGGAAAGGAAAATATTATGAATTCACCAATTAGACTGGTCAACCGTAAATTTAACGGTTCGACTTTAACAACAATATTTTGAAACTCATCCATATTTCAGGATATTTCAATGCAATTAATCCTTTATTATACGAAAGATGAATATGTTCAAAAATGGAAAGAAGAAAAGTATCTATATAGTGGGTTTGTAAACATGAACAGATTTTTGATTCTAGGGTTAATTATTCACCCTTAGTACTAGGGTTTGGGTGTATTCAAAAGAAATAGACACATCATTCCTAGTAAAAGATAATCACAAACAAAGGCAGCATCTATACATTGAGTTTATAACATCCAGTAGGTGGAGCAAGCCAGCAACATTTCTCACCTGATTCGCCATCCTCACCTGAGAATCTGCAACAAAAGAAATAAAACAGCTTGCTCTACTCCAGACTTCAGAACTAGCTGAATCAGGTTGATTCCTCACGGGTTGATTTGAAAAAGTAACCAACATCACGCATGGGTGAACCAAGAGAGAAGCAATCAGATGACCTGAGGAGCATATAGCCAAACCAATTTAACTCAAGTAAAAAGAGATCCAAAATCAAACATCCTGGTTTTCAACTTGCACCGATACCAAAAATACTCATTCAGATCATCATAATTGCACCGATCTGTGTTAGAAGCTCTCCCATCTTTACTCTTCTTAGCTTCCTAGAATATTTTAAGCACAAAAATACACTCAGAACAAAAATAACTCATATTTAGGGATAGTGTCCATTCGTGCTCATGTGTACCTTATCAATGACACGGTAAATGGGTGTTATAACTTTCCGCAAGAATGCCTCATCATCCCCACCATAAGAAGGTTTAATGTTTTCTCCAGTCACATTTCCAGCCAAAAGGCCATGGAGTTCATAAGCCATCTGAGCATACATTGAGGTATTACTCAAAAAGTAAAAGGAGTATACTTATATTAAGTAAAAACAAATTGGGTGATGAATTTAAAGAAGGGAATTCACTTAGACAATTCAAGGGTACTCACATTATGAAAAATTTAACACACACATTCTGGCATGAATCGAAGATTAGCTCCTTCACCCACCCCATATGAGAAGATATAGACCCATGTATATTATCTTTCTCTGTTGTATTTCTTGGGGGCCTTGAGGGAGCCTTTGTGGAGGAAATTTTATAGTTTAGTCAAAAGTTTCAGGTCACACATAAGAAGTTTGAGTTCAAACAGTAAAGAATGAACTCATGGAAAAGGTTCATAACAAAAGTAGATGAAGAAAACTATCATATCTCACCATAAACTGTGCTTTCGTCCTAAAAAACTACACCAGTTTTTGTAATTTGTTAAAAGCTTATTCATAACTGCATCAACAGCTCCTTCATCAAGCTGCACAAGAGAAATGGTCTTAGCCACAGCCCAAGCATTGGAAAATATATGCAGAGAAGTTACTCATAAACATGGTGTTCTGAACCAGTATTCGAGTAAGAAAATAAAATTGATTAGAAAGGAAAATTTAACAGGCTGTTATGGAAGTCACTTGCAAACTGAACAAGTTATCATAATATCAACTGCTCATAATCAGCACAGACATCCAAATTCAGCTCCAAAGACTGAATTCAATACCAAAGATAATTTAACAACCAGTATGTAACAAGATAAAACTTAAGCAGAGAGTTTGGCACATACCTTGTTATGGGGTTCAGGCTCGGGATGAAGCCTTCTATGATTGTTAGCAAGTAGCAAAATCAAATGCCCTCTCTGGTTCCCGACATTGTCTCTCTGCATTCACCAAAATAAACTAAACTCATTAGTTAGTTCTTCATGTCGCACATTGATTGTAAGCTATAATACAATTACATTCTTTCTTGACTTATTTTTGGTCAAAAACATACCTGGAACCCAAACATGGCCCTCAGCCAATCAAGAATATCTAAATCTCAGCTTTCTGCCTCTGTGGTTCAAATGCACCTGGCCAATTCAAGCCACAAGGCAGCCACAGCAGCCTTATCCTGGTATAGAAAGAGATAATTTAAGTGGCAAGTTAAACAAGGCAGCCAGAAATTGGATTAAACAATAACAGCACAAGAAAACTGAATTCATATATAAGAACATACACAACTATATTCAGTAATTATGCATACATACATATTATATAATTACTCTTAACGTCAAGAATTAACTTTTATCATTAGAGTTCACTAATGTTAATATATTTTGTTGTGACTTGTAACGTTAAGAATTATCACGGTTAACATTTTATGTAAATTATTTACTCAAGAAAATGTAATTCATTTTACTTATAACCATTAGATTGCATACAATGTTTAAGATAGGAAAATCCCCACATCTGCACGTTAAAAGGAATAAATTATGAACATAGTTCTTATACACATACAAACATCAGCTACAAATACCTCCTCACGCTGCATGATAGGTTGTGATGACACAGCAGCATCCAGAGGAAGACTGTTGTATGGTGCATAGATTTCCTTCTTTTCTTCGACATCTCTAGCAGCCGCAATAATCTGCTCAGAAGAACACATTTTGTAGGTAGCTTTATGCCATTAAATTGTCAATAATGCAAAGAAACCCACAAAAAATAAAATGAAGAAGAAGAAGAAAAATAGAGAGACTCACCCCTGGAGCAACTTCCTCAACTTTCTCATCCTTATTAAAACAGCAAAGCATTTCAAAAAGCGCCGCAGCTGTTTGGTAGGCTTTACTGAGTTGAGCTCTGTCAAGGAATTCGAACCAACAAACAATTCGATTAAAATGTTGTAATATATATAGGCAAATTATTAGAGTACCTGTCTGCCTGCTTCCCATGGTCAAGTGCTCTAATGTAGTGTTCATAGTAGTGCTGATAATAGCTCTTGATTTCCAGTGCATCAGTCTTTTTAATCCGAGAAGCTAGACTGGATTCATTGTCCTGATTCAGATAGACATATTTTAACTTCTTTTTTTAAAAGGCCATCATCGTACACCCTGTGAAGAGCAACGATGAGCAACATGAGCAGTGCTCTCAACTGGTCAACAGCAAACCAGAATTGAATAGCAGAAGTCCAGAGTTGCCCAACAGCTTGGTGAGCAAGTCTGGGTTTACTAAGCTATGTGCTTACACAGAGAAGTTACTGTGGACATCTGATTTTGATCATACGTCAAGACAATCAAGCTCTAGAAGATACAAGTGCAATATACTTCATAGTCGAGCTTGTAATCAATGCTCTCATTAGCTAGCTGATTAGTTAGTGAAAGTAGTTAATAATTAGTTAATTCTGATGTGGCAGAATTAGTTATTGATTCCGCAAATCAAGTAAATCAATCAATGATAACAGATCGCTCACCTCCATTAATGGAGTCTCATTCTCTCTGAAATATTTCTTTCAGACTTTCATCAAACACCTTGCAAAACTTTACACACCCAAGACGATATGTGGAGATTTTCCCGGCAAATAAAATTGAAAATCGTCCAAGAGTAAAGAACACAAAAAAAAAAGATAATTATCCAAAACAGATAGAATTTTAAAATATTAATTAATTAATTAATAATTACCGTTTGTAATCTTTGCAATAGAGCTATCTTGAACTGCCTTACTCCACGGCCGCTAGAGCTCTGGTCCAATTTATGAGCTTTCTCGAACGCATGGTACCGAACTTCAATTTCGCCCAAAGATCAAACAGAAAACAGAAAAAAGCAATTTCAAGAAGCATTCGAAAACACAAGATTAAGAGAAATTGGAATGAATATGTACATAAGTATGCTACACGAGGGCGTTGGCTCTCGAGTTCGTTGGCAATGCGTAGGATGGGAGCAATGGAGCCGAGTGACGACGGCAAGACCTCATTGTCGAAGACCTCCGTAGAGAAGGTGGTCATGGCCGCGCTCCTCCACGGCCGCGCATTCAGGTTCGACATCTCTAGTTCTCTACCTATCCTTTCGCTTGTAATTTTTTTTTTTTTTTTTATTAAAATGAAAGAGAAAAAAAAAAGTTGGAATTGAGAGAGAGATATCAAATAAAGACAGAAATAAATGAAGCCAAAGGTGTAGAGAGAGAAACGCGGGAGGAGACGTTTGTTTCTTTCGTTGAACGTTTCTTTATTTTTCTTTAGGAGAGATGATGCTTCTTCAAAATTAAAAAACGGATTGAAATTAAATAGACTTTCTTCATATCATAGACCCATAACATATATTATGATTTTTTTTTTTTACGAAAACATATACTGTATTATGATTAATACAGGTGAAGAAGCTACGCAAATTAAACTTTAATTTGACTAATGAACAAAAAGAATATCAAATGAATTTTTATTCAAAGTAATTTTATTTATGTGGAAGTGTGCATGCTTCATTATCTATGATATCAAGGCCTTGTTTTCTGAGTTCATTATCTATGAATCTGAAGCCGGAGTTGTTATAGGAATGCGGTGGGCCGGTGGCACATAATTTAGCTCATGTGGGCCTTTTTTTTTTTTTTTTTTTTTTTTTTTTTTTTTTTTTTTCTGTAAGCGGATATTTTTTTTTGGCTTGGCTGTGAACTTGTTTGTGTTGTCTCCCAATCGTGAGGAGAGTTCTTTTTTTCATTAAAAAACAAAAATTAACAATTATTACCAAACCGATCAAACATAATACCCAACATAACAATATTTCTATGAAATATTTTATAAGCAACAATCCAAACTGGTCCAAATCAAATCCTATCTTCGTAGCAAGCCCATCCCTCAAACAACCCCTCGACTAGTGCTATGATCTATAAAAGCATAGAGAAATTGAAACTGTCCAAATCCATATCCACAATTTTACAAACATTGTGAGGGCATTTTTAGGTTGGTTGTCGCACAATTTCTAAACTTGTTGCAAGAGAAGAAGGGGAGGGGGAGGGGGAGGGAGGTGATTTTGGACACTTCACACTTAAAGGTCAGTCAAAAGCTAGAGTTCACGGTAGTCGACTAACGGCAGAGGTATTCGTGTAATTTCAAGAAAATTTCCATATGTGTGCAATTATTACTAAACTCGGGGATGTTTGTGCAATATGCCCTAAAACAAAGAAATATTAATAAAGCCATAAAGGGGAAATGAAATGAAGATAAAAACCCAAAACCTTGATATTACACTGATTACTGATATCTCCCAATCCTCATCTACTCTCCAAAACCCTCGTTTGCTCACCGGAGCAATGGCTCAAACCCTAACACGCGCCATGACTACTCTACCCACGCGCCACTCCAAAATCACTCTCCTCTTCTCCAAACGCCTCCTCTCTTCCCTATCCACAGCCACCATCACCGCTCCCCCTCCTCTCCCCTCTCTCCTCTTCAGCCGCCGAGTCCTCGCTCCTCTTTCTCACGCCGCTCAATCCCTCTCACCCGCGGCCCGCTTCGCCGCAGTCCGCTGCCGTGTCAACCGCTCTGGAGGCGCGGCCTACTCGCCTCTCAACTCTGGGTCGAACTTCAGTGACCGTCCTCCCACGGAAATGGCCCCGCTGTTCCCGGGTTGCGATTACGAGCACTGGCTGATTGTGATGGACAAGCCCGGCGGTGAGGGCGCCACTAAACAGCAGATGATTGATTGTTATGTCCAAACCCTAGCTAAAGTTCTTGGCAGGTAACCTTATTCAATCTAGTTTTCATAAATCAACATGTGTAATCAATTGATCGGTTGGTGTTTTATCACTATTATCACGAATGGATTTTTTTTTTTCTTTCTTGTTTATCAGTGAAGAGGAAGCAAAGAAGAAAATCTACAATGTTTCGTGCGAAAGGTACTTTGGGTTTGGCTGTGAGATTGATGAGGAGACTTCAAATAAGCTAGAAGGTGTTTTTTCAATTGCTCAAATATTATTGAATTGTTTTTTAAATTACAAAACTTTTACATTTTGTTAATTTATTGATTTTGTTTGTTAACAGGTTTGCCTGGTGTTCTGTTTATTCTTCCGGATTCTTATGTTGACGCTGAAAACAAAGATTATGGCGGTAAGACATTTTCGGTTCAAGTGGTTTCCTGCTTTTATAATTTTCTTGTTTTAAAATATTTAAACAGACGAATAGAGATTATTAAGAAGGAAAATCCAGCTGAAAACTATCATATAACGTTCTATGCATATTGTTACTGTTGGGATTTGAACTTCACGGAATGAATCTGAGCTCATAATTTTTTTCTAGTCAAAGGGTCTGTTCGTGATTGTGTTTGATAAGACTTAAAGAGTGTTATCTAAGATGCAACAAAGACATGCCGATAGTTCTAATGAAATAATACATCAGTGATTATAATTTGTACATTTTTTTATCAGAAGTGATTTTTCGATTCTATCTTTGCAAAGCTAGTTAGTCTTATCAAACAATGTTTAGCTTTGAATGCTAATGGACTTAAATCAAATGTCTCTCTTGACTGTTCTACGCTTACAATTCATGAGGCTGCAGATCAAGAAAATTTTGGTCTGGGGATGTCCCTCTGTGCCTCCACCTTCTTCAGTTCTGTAAAAGACTATAGTCACTATACAAATAATGTAGTGTAATTTACTCAAATCTGTTGAGTTGAATGTAAAGGACCCTTTTTTAATTATCATTGTTGATGCCTGATGGAATTGAAGTATTTATTATTTATTTTGGGGGAGAGAGTATTTTGAGAATTGCAGTGCTAGTCCTTCACGGATAACAATAAAGGCTGGGAAAAAGGGTACATTTTAAGGATTTCAATGCTAATAACTAATATAAACACTCAAGATGACTAGTTTATATTGTTAAGTTTCCATCCCCAGTCCATCTTGGTGAAGGTAATTGCCTCAATTGGGTGATGACTGATGCCTAGCTTAAATGCTAATGGACTTGCATCGAAATGATCTCATTACCTGTTTTGTCCTTCTACACTATGGAGTTTCAGAATCATTGGAGATGGTACAGATAGCTGTGTTGACAGTATTATTTGTTTTTCTTTCATATAATTGGGGAAAGAGAATCAATTTTGAGAATTGCAGTGCAAGTCCTTGATGGATAAAATACAAGGTGACTATGTCAGATTATTTCTCTTCCTTCCCGAGTCCATCTTGGCAAAGCTAATAGCCTCAAGTTGGGCAGTGCCTAGCTTTGAATGTTAATGGACCCACATCAAAGTTTTCTCATTAATTCTGTGCTTCTATAGTCTATACTATGGAGTTTCAGAATCATTGAAGATAATACATATAGTTTTGTGTGTTTTTATTCCAAATTAAATAATTTGGTACATTTTATAGATTTCTTATTGAAGCAAAATTCTTATTTGTGTTTGTTTTAAAAAAAAAAAAAAAATCCTTATTTGTGTTCAATTAGTAAATGTAAGTTTACAAGTTTCCAAATGGTTTGAGCATGGTGCATGAATCCATCCTGGTAAAGCTAATGGCCTCAAATGGAGTTTCCTAATGGACTCGCATCAAATTTCTCTCATTGCCTGTTCCATGCTTTCTCTTTGTGGAGTCGTGGAATGTGATACATTTAACTTTGTATATATTGTTTGTGGCTTATAGTTTAATGTATTTCTTAGTTTTTTATTGCAGTAATTTTTTTTTTTTGTGGAGGTTCAATGTGTAAACTCACAGTTAGAAGTTTTCAAGTGGTCTTCATTTGGGGGCAGAACTGTTCTGTTCTTAAGCTTTCCATATAGTGTGCAATTGATGCATGCCTTTTTTTGTTTGGTCTAAATATAATAATATATTTTCTCTCTTCTGAAAATGGGACTAGCTAATTTCTTAATGTTTTGCTTAAAAACTTATGAGACACCGCCTATGTTCTATCATCTATTATTATGTTTGTTAATTATTTATACTTTTCTTTCAGCTGAGTTGTTTGTGAATGGAGAGATAGTTCAGAGATCACCTGAAAGACAAAGGAGGGTGGAACCACAGCCTCAGAGAGCTCAGGACAGACCGAGATATAATGACAGAACCCGATATGTGCGTCGTAAGGAAAACATGCGGTGAAACATAGGAGAGGAGAGCTAGCGAGCTGTATAGTGATTCTGGAAAGAAGGAAATGTGGGGGTTTGCTTATTAATTTCATGGATCCTTGATAGATAATGCATGCCTACTTATATGTTCCATTGAGCTAGTTGAACTCGGAAGTACTTGAACTCTTCGTTGAACTTGAATTTACAAAAATATTTTACTTGACTTAATGCTGCTGCTGCTGCTCCTTTATGGGGTCTAGTGATTGTAGAACTTTTTTATTTATGACGTTCTTGATGTCTGTTACAATCGTGTTTTTATTATTTTGCATATTTAATTTTTAATTAGATTTAATTTAGATTTGTATTAACCACCGTTAGTAGTTATTAAATGTGGTTTGTTATGTGAGTGATGGATCCCTATTTGTTTAGTTAGTGGTTAGTTAGTGCCTAAATTTTAGTTGGAAGTTATATGTATCTCTTCCTATTTATTTGTCAGTTGTACGTTTAATGAAATCAATCACAATGTTTTTGCTCAATTGAGTTATTGATTTTCTTTGGAAAATCATTGGAGAGTGGTTCTCTCAATATTAACCATCATTCTTTTTTGTTGATCATAAATTCTAGCTTTATAATTTTTGTGATCATATCAATTGGTATTAGAGCCTGGCAATGGCAATAGATCTGGTGCAACACTTGGAGAAGATCGAGCAAAGGATGCGTTTTCTCATGTTTGGTCAATAACAAATATTACAGAAGATGACAGAATTCATTGAGAAGATAAGTGTGCAAGAGGGTTAAAAGAGTCAAACATCCCTAGGCTTTCTATTGACAAGAAAAATTATGGGGTTGAGACCTATTTTCATGTTGAAATGAGGTTGTAGTTACTATAAATTCTATTCAACATTCTTAAGTTGATGGGGTTGTAGCTACTGCAAATTCTATTCAACTTTCTCGGATCGATGGAGAACACATTGTTGCAGGTACTTCTCAATGTAACAAAATTGTAGCTTCTTAGGGTTTCTTTTTTATGCCTGTAAAAAGGATGACAAAAGAAATTGAACCAACGCATTGCAGTAAAAAGTGTAAAAAGTGTTTATTAATTCTGGCAGATGAAGAAGAGTTAGAATTCGATCCTGGTGATGGTACTAACAAGTTCTTTATTGCAGCAATCCTCTCCATACGAAACGCACCATTAATTCAACTTCAACTTCAAATGAATCTCATTTTAAAAATCCTTGAGGACAAAGATTGATTTAAGGGGGAAGGAATGTTACAATCGTGTTTTTATTATTTTGCATATTTAATTTGTAATTAGATTTAATTTAAATTTGTATTAACCACCATTAGCAGTTGCTAGATGAGGTTTGTTATGTGAGTGGTGGATTCCTATTTCTTTAGTTAGTGGTTAGTTAGTGCCTAAATTTTAATTGGAAGTTATCTGTATCTTTTCCTATTTATTTGTCAGTTGTACGTTTAATGAAATCAATCAGAATATTTTGCTCAATTGAGTTATTAATTTTCTTTGGAAAGTCATTGGAAAGTGGTTCTCAATATTAACCATCATTCTTTTTTGTTGATCATAAATTCCAGCTTTATAATTTTTGTGATCATATCAATCTGACTCATTTAAGCTTCTATATTGTCTAGAGTGAGTTCTTGACACCATTTGTGCCCAAAAGAAATGCATAATACTATCATAGCAATGCTGAATGCCGAGTGTTATACTGCCTAAAATTTTATCGAAATGGTGTGATATCATCAATTCATCATCTCATAATCTATATCATTGTTATAAAGTCATATCAGGCAAAATTTTGAGGATTGTAGCATTTACTATCATCACAAACAAATATGATAAAACATGAGACAGCCAAAATCAAGTCATGATAATATTATAGAAAATCATTCGATGAAGCATATTTGGCTTTATCTCTTACTTTAACAAACGGGAAAAAAGAAAAAGAACAAGAGCCAGAGAAGGGATCAAAAAGGAAAGTAAGGAATCTAAAGTTGATGAATTTTCTCAATATTTTAAATCTAATCCTGCCTTCTCGTATGTTCTCTCTCTAAGGGAAAACTGTCGTAGAAGTTGATTGTTCGACTTGGAGAGGGTCTTCTAGGGTGTGAAGAGCATTTTTATGTTCAATTATGGTAATTGCCCGTTTGAAAGAGCTTATCTACCGATTAAAAGAGTTTTTTTTTTTTTTTTTTAATTAAAAATGCTCTTTTAAAAAAAAATTATGTCGGTTAGTTGTCACTTAGTAGAGTTTTTGGATGATTAAAAAAGTTGTTTTACGTCTACTTGAAGAAGCTCAAATTTTAAGCTTTTTCCAAGTAGATCTTTTTAAGCTTTTTTAATAACACTAAAATGTATAATATAACCCTATCATTTAAAATAGTTTTTGAATATTTTAGTAATCCTACCAATTAAAAAAACTTTTTCGAATTGACAACTAAACGACCAACAACTTCCCATTAAAAGCTCTACTTGTAAAATTTCTACTTTAAAAAATATACTCCTAAAATATCTACTTGAATAAACTCTTCCAGATGGAGCCTAAAGGGAGTGTATTGGATTGAGATTTTAATAAATAATTTTGGGGTTACAGAATTTTATGGATTTGTAGGATTTTAAAGACTATTAGGATTATATGGACTAGACTTTCAGGATTCTGAAGTTTTTTTAAAAAGAGTCTCTGAACTTTATTTATAGACTATTAGGATTATCTAGACTTTATTTATAGACTATTATGATTATTTTTAAACTTTATTTAAAGACTTTTTGGACTTTTTTTTTTCTTTTAAATATGGATGCTATAAATTTTCTAGTTAACACACGTACCCGAGTTGAGAAACCCAAACAAGGGCCCAAAATTGTCTTGCCCTCTCCCATTAGACTTTTAACGCTCACTCAAGACTTTTCAGAAAATAGCAATAAGGCTAATCTTGATTAAATTATAGCAATAAGTCACAAACCACATTGATGTAGAACAAGTGGCTGATGTGTACATGATGAAGAGGGAACATCCTAAATTCAAGGGCAATCGAATTCCAGTAGTCTGGGCATCGAAGTCGGAATGACGCGAAACTCACACAATTGATGCGTTTCGGTGTGGGAGGAGTTAATCAATAGCAAAGCTATTGAGGCATACCTTTTTTTAGCTGAATTCCGTCGTTTAGGCCCCGAAATTGCCCTTTTTGCTATTTTGGGAAAGTTTCGTTTTAGCCATAACTTTTGTTTTCCAAGTCCGAATCGACTTCCGTCAATTCTGGCTTGCTTAGGATTGCTAATAGTTTTTATTTCCGTAATTATCTCAATTTTTCTATTTTTGGCATTTTTTAATAATTAGTCCCGTTTCTTGTCCAACAAGGATTAGGGTTAGGGTTTTTTGCTTTAAATATACTTGTAAGCCTTTTGGCCGAATTATTCAATTATTCAATAATATTTCAGACTTTTTCTTTGAGAGTTTCTCTCGTTTTCTGGTGGATTCCAGAGTTTATCAAGAATATTGACGTTGATCGTATTCTTTTATTATTTCCGCTGCGTCACACATACACCACTCAAATGCCCGATCTTGATCATTGGGATCAAGCATTGCAAGCCATTAACAGTCAAAACATAGCATCCGCACTAGATACGTAGAACTAGTAAACTGATAATTAAGCAATATAACAACAAAGTTGGTGGAAAGTAGTTAAACCAATGCAATGCTGCTCTTGCCACCAAGGGGCTTGCGAACAACACCAAAATAGTCCCTGGATTCCGCCTTTCCATCGGCAAATATGTCATTGCCACTTATTTCTCTTAGCTTGGCCATGCTTAAAGGCTTTTTAGCAGACCCTGGAAGCACATCTCCCTTAGAAACAAATATTCAATACAAGTCGAACAGTTAATTCTCACGCATGAATAGTTAACAAGCACATGCATTGAGGTTTTAAAGATTAATCTAAAATGTGTGTTACAAGACTATAGGCACTGTATCGCCAACAATATACTACGCATTGATCGGTTTATCTTTTCAATATTATTATATGTGAAAACCCAATTATTGTAAAAACTGCAAGATACAATTTTTTGTTACCTGAACTTGGTCTATTGTTAGGGCTTCTTCATAGCCTTGTTTCTGTTTTCTGAAAAGTCTGATGGGAAAGGGCAAGACAATTTTGGGGTCTTGGTATTTATATTTATCACTAAAAAGTCTAGACAATTCATATTGTCATGCAATCCTATAAATCTTGATCTCAATCCAATACCACCAGACAATTTGTTGTCTCTTAAAAGTCTGGATCCAATACCACTAGACTTTATGATCCAGACTTTATGGACTTTTAAAAAAAATCTTAAAAGTCCCAATCAAATATCACCAGACTTATCTAACTTATTAAAAAGTTTCAATCCAATACCACCAGACTTTTACTTCTCAAAATTGTCTATTAAAATCTCAATCCAATACACCCCACCTAAGTCATACATCTTGCTGTATTTTGCTGATTGTGGGGGTGGGTCTTGCTATATCTATGGATTCAGAGGAGATTGCGAAGTTGTACGAGTCACTTTCAATTAGGGATAAAGATGGAGCAGTTTATCATGTTTCTGGGGAAGAGAAGATGATAGGGATGTAAGGCATTGTCTAATGGAGAAGGTTTTATCAGGCAATAAGGTTAATCGAGAAGCATTCATAGGAGTGATTGAACAACTTCATAGCACAATTGGACGAGTGGAAATTGAAGCCATTGGAGATAACATTTTCATGTTCTATTTTAGAAGATCAGAGGATTGGGACTTGATATGGCTGCGTGGACCATGGCACTTTGACAAAAATTTAATTGTTCTTACAAGGCCGAAAAGGATCAGGGATATTTCGAGTCTACAATTTGACAAGATAGATATATTGGTACAAATTCATAATCTTCACTTGATGTGTATGAATAGACACATTGCTAAGTTACTGGCAGAACAAACTGGTGGTGTTATAGAAATCCCGGCGGAGTCGAAGGAATGCCGAGGTTGGTTTCTTAGGGTTAAGGTGCGACTTGATATCTTTAGGCCATTGAAAAAGGAGTTGTGTCTGGCTTTAGACGATTCTGGTAGTTTGTCTATGTTTATGCTGAAATATGAAAGACTCTTAGAATTTTATTACGCTTGTGAAAAAATATGTCATAATATAAGGGATTGTCCTGATGAGAAGGCAAGGATTGAGGCTCTAGAAGGGAAAATTATATAGTATGGGTCTTGGATGTGAGCTATTGCACCAGAGCATTCGAGAACAAAGTTTAATAGTCCCGAGGAGAAGGGTTTATCTAATTAGGGGAGGAATTTGAATGACCCATTTGAAGAAGTAGAGATAGATTGTTCACTCATACTAAAACAATAAGAACTAAAGGTTTCTTTAGGAAGGTAATATGTGGCTTTCTGAGAGCATTGATGTAATTCTACCATTGGGGGTGGGGGTCTGGTCATATCTCACTAGGGAAGGGCAGTGATCAAATTGGGCCATTTGTGGTTGTTGTAGGTAATCAAAAGTTGTCAACGTTGATAGTTAATGAAACTACTGGGGGAATGTCAAAAGAGGTTTTTGATGAGTTGGGTTTGGATTAAAATGCAGGACTAGAGATGAAGGGAGTTAAATGAGTATAAGTTTTTTCTGAAGGTTATGAGCCAACTGGCAAAGTTTTTTCTCAGAGATGGAAATATAAGGCCCGTGGAGTATCAGAATAGCAGATTATGGGGAAAGTCTTGAGTCCACTGCAACAAATGCTAGCAGCTAGCAATAAGACACGTAGAAGCTCTAAAAGTAACAATGTTACCCCAGGTACTAAATCACCAACGATTAAAAGAAGTCTGAAAGGATCCATCATTGGTAATTCTGGCTCTGACATTAGTTTGAGATCTCCAAGTACCCAAGGTATGGCTTCATTATCTTCTGGTTTTATTGATAACAGGGATGGTAAAAGGAAATTGGTTATTTCTCTTAAGAAATTAATTGATGCTAAGTGGAAGAAAGGGGTTAGTTTGGTTAAGACCATTTTTATTTCGATGGAGCTTGGTGACTAGGTCTGTCGGGAGCCATGATAGGCATTTGATGGAACTTACGAGGGTTGGGGAACCCTCGCACATTTGCTGCACTCAAGAGGGTGCTGAGGAAAATTCCACGGGTTTGGTGTTTTTGTCTGAAACCCAACTATATGACAACTGGGCGTGTAAAATTAAGGATCAATTGGATTATGCAGGGGGTTTTCATGTGGACAGTGACAGTAAGAGTGGAGTTCTTTTTCTTTTGTGGAGAGATGACTGGATGTTACTATACTGTCTTTCTCGAAAGGACATATTAATGCTCAGATTAAGTTAGATAATGGTTTCTAATGGAGATTCTCTGGTTTTTATGGGAATCCAAATCAAAATTTGTATGTTAACTTTTGGGAATTACTACATGGATTGAGAGGAGGTGGATAACCTTCCTTGGATTGGGGGGGAGGGGGGAGGGGGGTGGTGGCATGTTTAATGAGTTATTTAGTATAGGTGAGAAGCAGGGAGACTCTGAGAAATCAGTTTTATGGGTACTAAATTTTAGGTTCACAGTGGATGATTATGATTTGATAGATCGATATTGGTTTCTTTGGTCCCAAATTTACTTGGAACCATAGAAGGGAAGAGGTACATAATATACAAGAACGTGATGACACGTCATTGCGGTGTATCAAAAGATTTGAATTTTACATTCAACCTTGCAAGTGCATGAGTCAAAAGACTAGTATAACGTGCAAGCAAGGGTATCATTCCACAAAGAGGTGGAATCCATCAACCGTCGCTAGCTTAACCTATTTGGAAAATACAAATTGAGGTGTGTGTGTGCATTAAATGTAAATATTGCAATGAAAAGATAAATTATGTACAAAAGTATTTACAAAGATAGAATGGATGTGAGAGATGTGGCATATAAATGGTTACACTAAGTAAGTGACTCAACCATAGCAATCACACAATTTCATACAAACATGCATTGTCAATGTTGAAAGTCCTGTTCACTTAATCCTTGCCAATATTCTCTCTTGAGTAACAAAGGCTATACCCACATGCACCAGCAACCTATCAACGGATGGTTACCTGAACTGCACATGAGTTCATTAAGAACTATGAGACATATATAGCGACTTTACATGCAAAAGCCTCGCGTATCTCTATCTTACCCTGCATGTAGTGACCAATCTACTCATGCACATTGCGTGCTTCACCTCTTGGTCCTTCACACAACAACCAAGGTTCATTCAAGTGGTGGCTAACCACTCAAAAAGCATTAAGCACTTCAAATGATCACTCAACCATCAACAAACATATTTAATAAAAGAGGCAACAATGATAGGTTTACATCAAATCCCTAATGAATGAAAGTACTCATCAAAGATGAGACAAAAACACAAAGAAAGAAATACAAAATAGATAGAAAGGAGACCCCATCAGTAACCGGGAATCGAACATCAGGTTTTCTCAGTTGTCAATCCGATACGTACTCACCACTATACTATTACAGCAGTCTCCAATCTCATGAATGCTCAACTCTCTCATTGAGAAAGCTCTCTCTTTATCTCTCAAATCTCCCTAAGATGGATAACTAAAAATGGGACAAGCTCACCAAACAACAATGTGCAAATAGTTGATTATTATTATTAAGAACATTCAATTCGAGTTAAGGGTTCATTCTCTTAATTAAGGAATTCACCAAAATCAATTCATCACCCAACCCAAGCCATAGGATGAGCAATTATGCCTTAATAAAAAGACTCATTAAGCACAAGAATATGGAACCCAAGCCTAATCTAGCACGTGAATGTATAATCAACCAAGCTTTTTCTACTCTTTGGAGCTAATATTCAAACACTCAAATCATTCTAAACATGACATTTTAGCTCACTCATCAACATACAAACAATCATGGGAAGCTAAATTACACTACTCCTAATCTAAATTACTCTACTCCTAATCTCATTCATGCATACATATTGATTTTTACCATCCACACACATGAATATCATAATAAGAGAGAAAATTATGGATTTGGCAAAGAGTAGAACAAAACCCAAAGAATTTAAGAAACATTCATACATATATTACACAAGTGTAAGTTTACAAAATTCCCAAATTGGTGATTACATCTAAGAAAACAAGAAATACAAAAAGAAGTGAGTTTAAAGGAGACAACCCTTGAAGACACTCCTCCAAGCTCTTCTTGATTTCCTAGCCCGTTTTTGGTCCAAAGACCACTCCGTTCTTCTTGTAATCTACTCCTAAATGGGTGGATGTAGTGTAAAAAGGGTGGTGGAGATGTATGGTGAGCTCCCATGGAGGAAAATCCTCCATAGGAGCTTGAAGCTCTCACTTATTTAGGGAAGAAGATGGAGAAGATGAAGAAAGGTGTGAGGTTCGGTTTTAGGGTGTGAGAGGTGTAGAAGTTCTAGTTTTAGACCCCAAATAGGGGTATTTAAAGAGTTGGGAGGTTAGGGCTCGAATGGGGTGTGAAAGGACAAGATTGCCCTTGTGAAACTAGTGCCCAGGGCGCTGTACGTACAGCCCTTTTGTACAGCGACCGTACAGCGCTTCTTGTTCTTCAATGGTTTTTAGCATCGCGCACCATCATAGAAATGGGCATAACTTCCTTTAGAGACATCGGAATTGCATTCTGTAAAAATTGTTGGAAAGAAGAAAGCCGGGGCTTTCCAAAAATAGGTAGCACAAAACCTAGTTCAATATGAGGTGGGAGATATGGCCCCCGAAATATAGGTGTAATGCACGAGCCATTTCCATTTCAGCCCTTTTAACTTCCAAAACTCATCAATTTAACTCAAATACCTTATTTATGGTGAATAAACTATAAAAAGTTCACAAAACACATTATATACACAAATACGCTCAAAAACAAAAACAAACGATAGGAAATAGGGACCTTAAATAGGTGTAAATATGGTCCGATCAGAACGTTTGGATCAGATTTTAACCAATAAAAAGTGGGTGGATAGTTTCCCAAAAGCGGTTGTTGAAAGTCTTAGGTTTAATGAATCGGATCATCATCCTATTCTTCTAAGGTTCAATGGCGAGGTGCTGAAAGTGAAATAAAAGGACATAGGCTTTAAATTCGAACCTTTTTGGCTTAAAGAGGATGACATCGGTCAAGTTGTTTCTATGACTTGGGAGGACAAATATCCTTCTCGATCTGTGTTTGATTTAAAAATCAAACTGAATTGGTGCACTACACGACTTTTGAATTGTAGGACAAAGAGGTTTGGGTCATTTCGAAAATTGGTGGTTGATAAACAAAATTATTTGGAGAGGTTGTATACTTGTTGCTGAGATACAGGGGTCATGCAGCAAATCAAATTACTTGAGAAGGAACTTGAGGGTTTGCCAGCTAGAGATGAAATCTATTGGAGACAGAGAGCTCGTGCGGATTGGTTAGCTGATGGTGACCGCAATTCTAAATATTTTCATGCTTATGCTATAGCTCAGAAGAAAAAAAAAAACACCATTGTTAAATTGGTTGATAATGATGGAAACAGTTATGAGAAAATAGAAGACTTGTCTCATTTGATTTGGAAGTATTTTTCCTAAGATTTTCCATTCTTCTAATCCTAACTTGGAAGTTTTACGCCTAGCCACTAATTATATTGAAGCCAAGTTAATTGAGGATATATGTAGTGATTTGGAGGATACGTTCTCAATTGAGGAGGTTAAATAGGCAGTGTTTGAGATGGGTCCTTCTAAAGCCCCTGGACAATATGGGTTCCATGCGGTTTTTTCCCATAAATTTTGGCCTATTGTGAGTAGTGATATTGTTCATGTAGTTTTGGAAGTCTTAAATGGTCAATCTTCTGTTCATGATTTTAATAAGACTAATGGAGTCCTTATCCCTAAGATCAAAAATCCTCAAACTCTTAAGGATTTCCGACCTATTAGTTTGTGTAGCATGATGTACAAAATAGTGACTAGAGTACTTAATAACAGACTCAAGAGTTCATTGCCTTCAATTATTTCTCCCTCTTAGTCAGCCTTCATTTCGAGTCGGTTAATATTTGATAATGTAATGCCTCTTTTAAGATTTTGCATTCTATTAGTAAGAAGAAGGGTGGTAAAAAGGGTATGATCAAAGTTTTAAAACTCAAAAGGCGGTGTGAGGCGAGGCAAGTGCCTTAGCTGAAAAATGGGAAAAAAAATTATAAAAAATTAGTAAAGTAGAGAATATTCCATAAAATTCAAGAAATAAGTCATATCTAACAATACAAACATAAAATATCTCAAACAAATTAAACATTACCAAAAAAAAAAAAAAAAAACGCTATCCTAACCATAAATGACCACTATGTATCTAATTCATCCCATAAGCTATCATTTGTGTCTTTTGGCTTGAAACGTAGATCAAAAGGGTAATTATCTCCAGGGTGCGTTTGCCATAGAGATGGGATAGGACATGGTGGGATGGGACAGTTGTTCCGTATTGTGTTTGGAATGTCTGGGACAAAACTATTAACTGTACTGTTATGCGTTTGGTATGGCTATGACTTGACAGGACAAGAGGTTCAAATGACTAAAGTGCTCCTCATATGTATATATAATATTATAATATATATATTATAATATTATAATATTATATAAATTATTATATATAATATATTAAAAATTATTACATATTCAATAATATAATAAAATATAATTATATATTATTGTATATGAAATCATTTTTAATTTATTATATATTATTATATATAATAATAAAATAATATATATCATCTTATATATATTATTGTATATATAATACTAAAATATAATATATATAATATATTATAACATTAAATGTATTTATATGTTATTAATATTTATAATAATATATTATATATATAATTAGTCTTTCTATTATCAATTCAAACTGATATAAATTATATCAGTTCCTTGCATGTGGGTCATTGGATTTAAAAAATGCTTTGACAAGTGCATGCAGCCAAATCAAAATATTTAAATCCAATGACCCATATACAAGAAACTGATTTATCTTTTATCAGTTCAAACTGACAATAGAAAAAACCATGGCGGGTGGCAGGGAGCCTTGACATCAAACCTGTGTTTTAACTGTTTTTCCCCAAAGGTGCCTATCCATCGGCTAAACAAGGTACTTTATAGAGTAACACCATGAACATAGGCAAGGACCTTAAGCCAAGAGAACCAAAATCCTTTTCTAATGTGCAGGATCCTTAACTAAAGGCAAGCACAGAACATACTGGGATTATTACAGGCTATATGTCATCTTAAGAACTATTTAGAAAAGAAAAAAAGGGATTTAGAGAGCCATATAATTATAGAAAACATTCTGAAATTTTTATTAAAATTGCTTCTGAGTAAAACACTGGAGAGGAGTCTCTTTTATAGGAGGAAGAGACTGGAATCAAACAAAAGATAAACAGTGCCATGCCTAACAGGTGGCAGACAACAATAATTACAACAGTCGATTGTTCAGATAAGCTTATCTGAAAGTAGTGCTGCAAACTATTACAATACCTTAAGTAAAAGCAAACACACTTGAAATTTTACAAGGTAAAAGTAAAGCACTCATCATTACAGGTAGCGTAAATTACGGACATGTGCTAGTCAAGGGTCATGGACTATTCAAATTACATGCTCGATGACCTTTATCGTCAGAATCTTGGGCTCCATAAATCAGGCAGGGCCATGTGCTGAAAACGAAAGGGTCCTAGGAGTCAATCATCATGTGACTTTGAGCTGAGTATGGATCTTCAAGATCACCATGGTGACGAGGGACATTAGGAATGATATAGTATTCGTCAGTGAAGTCATTATTGACATTGCAAAGGAAGTTGAGAAGAGGTTTCTAGATGGTCTTTGGATACCATTCTGTATAATTATAAGTGGTGTGCCATCATAACTGACATTTGTAATCTATAACAGTCTTTTGTGAGGATTGTATCGGTATGGTCGGTGTAGTATCCAAATACATTAAACAGATTCTGCTTCATGCTTGTTGAGTTTCCATAAGTTGTAGTTTCCCATGAGTTTGAGGAGGTCTTATTTCCAAATGTCAAGAGGGTTGAACCATTGAAGGAATGTCCATAGTATGGAACCATTTAGAGTATCATCATTGAGATATCCTGACATAGCCTGTAAAGGGAAAACAAAAGCATAATGATGTAAACCAGATAAGCACCAAAGATACCACAGAAGATCTGGTGAGAAGTAGTAGAACGGAGGCATGATGAATGGGTCAAGGAATGGTCTATTGGGGCTGGAAACATCATGTTGAACACCCTGTGCCTGGATTCTAGCAAGGTAAATCGGAAGGTAAGATTTGGCAAAACTGGTGATCTGATCGAGAGAAGGTGTGAGACCATGAAGGATAAAGGCCTGTAGATCTGGGGGAAAATCTCCTACTATAGAGATGTATGGAGATAATGATGTAGATGATGAGGCTGAAGTGGTCATGAGGACAAGAGGTATCTTTTTTGTGGGAGAGAGTAAATGGACAGTGGATGGACGGGAAAGCATGTCTGCTATTATATTATGATGGTCTTTTACATGTTTCACAGTAAAATCATAGCGGGCAAACCAATCCTTTAGTCTAAAGAGCTGAGGATTGGGTGGAATCTTATTGCAAAACTCGAGAACTTTAGGAAAATAAGAGTTATCCATTTCAACAATAAAGTTCTTTGTCCTTAAGTAGAAATCAAACTTTTAGATTCCACACTTGACAGCAATGATTTCTTTGTAGACCGTGTGGTAATGCGTCTGAGATTCTTTGAACTGTCCACTAGCATGTCCACAATAGGACCGTCTGCCTTGTTTTTCTTCGAGGATGATGGCCCCCCAGTGGGAATCACTGACATCTGTCTGAAGGATAAGCTGTCCATCAGAAGGAATAGTGAGGGCTGGGGGTGACTGAGATATCTTCTTTAATTCAGCGACTGCATGAGTGTGAGACTAGGTCCAAGGTGGAGGAGCCTTTTTTAACATTTGGGAAAGAATGGATGTATGTTGGCTGACTCGGGGAATGAAGTCTCTGATAAAATTGACGATGCCTAAGAACTGTTGAACTTGTTTAGGGGTTAAGTTCGAGGCAGGGAACTTAAGCAGTTGTGTGGCAATATGGGAACTAGGGTTGTATTTTCTTTGTGAGATGTGCATGCCAAGAAACTCAATTTGGGATTGGCCGAGTGAACTCTTCTTGTCAGACAACATGATGCCATGCTGTTAGACTAGAGAAAGGAATTGTGTAAGGAGCTATGAATGGAAGGATTCATCAGAGGAAAAAATGAGGATATCATCAATGTAGATGAGAGCAGAGTGAAGGATGGGGTAGAAGATCCTGGTAACGGCTTTTTGGAAAAGAGACGGAGCTGTTATGAGACCAAAAGGTAAAACTTTCCATTGGTATTAGGCATTGGGAATATAGAAGGTTGTTTTGTATCTATCATCAGGATGGATACCAATTTACCAGAAAGCACCTTTGAGATCAAATTTGGAGAAAATGGTTGCCTTTGAAAGTTGGGCGAATAATGTATCGATTTTCAGAACTGGGAATTTGTCGTCACATAGGAAGAGGTTAAGAGGTTTGTAGTCAATGACTTGTCTCTTCTTTCCTCTACGTTGTTCAAACCTTTTTTCAACATAAAATGCTTGACAAGCCCATGGGGAGGAAGTAGGTTCAATAAGACCTTGACTTCGCAAATCAGCACATTCTTTTTGTGCTAAGCTGAGGTCAGAAGGTGACATGCCGGAATGGGTGGCTTTTGTGGGGTTGACATCTTCGTTAAGCTTGAAAGGTAACTGTATGAAGAAGTCATGGTTTTTCCATAAGGGAAAATGGTGGTTGAAGGCAGAGTGACTGTCAACACAGAATTGTAATAGCTTCTTTTGGATATTCTGGAAAGTTGGGTGAATTTTAGATAAAGGGAAGATCTTTGGAATGGATGTAAAGGGTTTAAAATCTCTCTTGTATCTGATTCCTGTAGGAAGGATTCTGAGGGCGTCGCATTTGCTATAGACATCCCAACCAATTAGGATATCTTTGTCTAGCAGTGGTGTACCAATGACACGAACCCAATAGGTGAAAGATGGAAATAACTTGATACCAATTTTGAATTTTGATATCAAATTAGTGGTAAAAATCTGGCCGTCTGCAGCTCTGAAATGTCTGACATGAGGGGTCCATGCATGAGCTGGGAGAACTCTAGGGTTCATCATAGTGTTGTGAGAACCAGTATCAAAATAGGCAATGACGTTGACAGGTTTGGAAAACTTGGTTTCCAGAATTTGGATGGTAGCTTGTGGCCCAATAGGCCCAATAGGAGAATGTGGCTTTGTGGCTGGTGCTTGAAAGACATCTAGGGTGACGACAGTATCTGAAGAGTAATAGTGGCCAGTGTCAGGGTCTGTTTCCGGAGTGTCAGTGTCACGGATGACAAAGACTGTATCTTCTGTAACCTCATCTTGTTCGGAGAAGATAGATTCAACATCAGCATCAGAAGGAATGGAATCGGCAAGTTGGCTAATTTGTTGGACAAGTTTGGTAGAATTGATCTTCTTGTTTGGACACCGTTTTGCATAATGTCCAAGTTGTCCACAAATAAAACATTTAGTGAATTTGTTTTTTCCTCTTCTGGCTTTTCTTCTGAAGGATTTGAACTTGTTGAAGTTCTTGTTTTTGAATCTTCGGTTAGAGGATTTGAAATGATGTTTCTTTTTGGTTTTGCAGGTGCACTGGTCAATGGATTTCCATTTGATCTGGAAGGATGGTTGCTTCCATTGGGATTCATACTTCTTTCCTTCTCTGATCATCTTAGAAAAGACCTTTTGGGTTGCACAGAGTTTTTCAAGAGAGCTTAGAGTGAACATGTGGATTTCACCAAGAGTAATATATGGAATTGCTCTACCAGATGATTCTATCTTTCTGTGAAGTTCATATTGAAGCTCGGATGGGAGAGAGTTGATATACACATGCTTAAGACTGGGGTCATTAATACCGCCAAGTACATGATATCGTCCTGACATCCGGGAGTAGTGGAATTGGATGTCTTTCTTCTTTAGAGAACAACATTTCATTTCGAAGAATTCTTGCTTCGTCTGTGTATAGAAATGAGTGGGGTCACCAAGAAATTCTCTAAATATGTGTCCCATGGCATGGGATGATGTATCAGCACGAACAAACTGGAGTTGTCTGTATTCACCAAGGGCTTGGTACCAGTCCCTTAAGGAACCAGTAAATCTAGAAACAAATTCTCGGAGAACTGTTTCGAGATCAAGGTCTAGTTTTGATAATTGGAGATCAAGCCAAGCGCTAATCTCTAAGATTTTCTTTCTCCAAGTATCTGGAGAAGTATCATCAAGTGTAAACCAGGGACCATTGATAGGTCTGGCTTGTGGAGGTTGACCTAGAGGAGGGTTATCATTAGGTTCTTTAACATATGGAACATTAGAAGATTCTCCAGGAGACTCATATGTATGAGTGGATGGTTGTGGGTCAGTTCTAGAAGCCATGAGGGTTTGTTTAAAGTCATCTGTAGGGTCAAAAGGAGTATATGGATCAGAGGATTGTGTGGAATGAAGAGAATCAACATCAGAATCTGTATATGAATAGAATTGTCAATGGAGAGAAGTATAGAGGACAGGATCTTATGGGTCAGATAAAGGTTGTTTGTCTTTTTTGGAAGAAGATGGTTTAGACTCCTGTTTGGATTGTGTTGGATGTGAAGTCAGAGGAGGGTATTTTCTGAATAATTCTCCAGTGGATTTGAAGAATTGAGCATCATCTGGTGGAGGAGGAGAATACGGTGGTGATATGGATAAAAAAGATCAAGTATATGGTTTGTGGAAAGAGGAGATTGAAGTGGAATGTAATTTGTCTCTGTTCATCTGGTCAAGCTGCTCTTTTAATTGTCTGATATCTCTCTCTTTGCGGTTGAACTCGGGGCCGTGATAACCTTGATTGATATACCTGTGTAGGTCAGTATCAAGTTTGGCAATGCGTGTCTGGAGATCAGTATACATGTCTCTGAAGACTTTATCCATAGATTGGAAACGATGATGTTGCGTTTTGACACGGTGGTTTACTTTATCAATCTTCTAGTCGATGGAGAAGAGAACTTTGTTCTGGGCTTCTGCATTCTGTGTGTGCCAGTTCAGGACTTGTTCGGCTTGGGATGGTTTTTTCAGTGTTCCATCTAGCTAGACTTCAGAAGTTTAGATATAAGGTTTGGAGAAGAGATTTTGTTCTGGAATAGATCTGGGTTCCAAAGGTGGGAAATCTTTGTCATACTTGGATGCCATGAAACAAGGGATTGGTGGTGGTATAGGGATCAATTGCTTAGGAATGGGTAAGAGACCTTCAGATCGTAAAATCTGTAATGCACGGTCATATATAGGTAACGGTTTGTTCTTGATAGGGTGGAGATCTATCCAAGGTTTGGACGAACTGTCAGGTTTGTGTGGCTTGATGATAGGTTTGCAAGAGATGGAAAAAGTCCGAAGACATTCTCTGCAATCACAGTCAGGATCACACATATTAGGATCAATGTCCCAAATGAAGTGTCTGTTGACTTTATCAATGTAGATAAGAGTCCCATCAGCTTCAAAGATGTGTATGGGAATGTCATCTTCGGTGGTAACCGGTTTGATCATGAGGGCTTGGAAGATGAGAGGAGCTGTTGGAGAAGAGGAATCGGTGGAAGTATCTATGACAGGTGTAAAGGTTGTTAAGATGGAGCCATCTGGTTGTCTTTTATGGGAAGACTCAAATGCTATGACTAGAGTGGTATTTTGAAAAGCTTTCTCATAGTTGGATATCCATTCCAGAGGCATGATTTCAAGGAGTTTCTCTTTTGGGAGCTGTTTTGGAATTTGGATAATAGTAGGAATGTCGTTTTCTCTTTCTGCTTTGATGAAGAGGGTGTCAACGGTATGACAAGGGATGGGGAGATCAAGAGCATGATCTTGGAGACGGTAGGCGATTTGATGGTGGAGTGTTGCCATGTAGGAGTTTGGCTGCATATCAGCACCAGTGATCTGGATCTGCACTTTTAGACAAGTATGGAGGTTCGGATCTCGAAAGGGGGATGTTGAAATTTGGGTAGTATGTAAGGGAAATGCTATCGGCATGGAGAGTAGATAAGCATGTACCAATGACTGGATGTTCATAGTTCTTGTAGATAGTATTGAGCAAGGCCACTTTTGCAGTTACTGGGATACCTTTCCGGCCATGTAGAGTAAGGATGAGGCGGACTGCGCTAATGTGAAGGTGAGAATAACCTTCATCGATCCATTGATTAATCATGGGTTGACCAATCTCAAGATCAATATACTGTTCTATAGGTGAATATGGAATAAGGCAGTTGTCAAGACCTGTGGATTGAACGTATTCTTTCACGGGAAGAGGTCTGTGTGAAACAAGACGGGTCATGCGAGAGACCATAGACTTATTTCTCTTGAATATATTGTAGGGATTAAGTAGAGGGATGGAGGTTGCATTGATCTGGGTATTTTGGGGAATATGAGAGTATTCTACCAGGTTTTCTATTCTTGAAGAGCGAGTTCTTCTAATAGAAGGAGAGGGAGTGATGGATAGAGAAGAAGACAGTCTAGGAGGAGTGTAACTAATATTGTTGGCCATTGATTCGGAAGATTCTAATATATTAGGTTTGGAGGCACATGCCTTATCAATATTTGAGTTTTATATATATATATATATCCTTGCAAAACATGAAAGCAATTAAAATCTAAATATATTAATACAATATAAAGTACAATTTTAGTTCATGTTAAAGTAGAGCTTTACATAATCAAATGTACATAATTGTAAAGAACATTGTTTGAAAGCTTTTTAAACTTTTAAAAGGAGTTTTACATTTCGACCGTAGCGAGTTTTGATTCACAAAAATGCATATACATACATATGCATTTTGAACTGTATTTTTTATAATAATCCCCAATTTTATTGCCATAAATAAATGCTTAGTCACCATCCACATAAATACCCTGTACCGTCATCAAACTGCGAAGAAGTTAACAAAATGCATCTAGTCTATAGAAAGAGAAGCAGCATAGCTGATTGACGAAAAAACGTAGAAACAATACAATCAAGTTAAATATATTTTGGAACTTGATAAAATGACATGCATTCAAATAGAAACTTGAATAATCTAACCTTTAGCAGATTTGAAACCATCATGATTTAAGCAATCAATTTATATTCTATACCTGTAGTTCTAGATAGAAGAAAAAAAAAAAAAACATCACCAAATATGACATAACTATCTGACATAATACATTAGAAGTTAGATTAGAAAATTAACTACACCAAAAAAAAAAAAAAAAAAAAAATTAGAAGGCCTACCAGGATGCATGCAGTGCTTTAATAGCAACAGATTGGTTTTAAGGGTCTGCTCCAAGCATGATAACATGACCACATGTGATCCCATCTTTTGAGTACAAATCTGCAAGCCGCCTAAATAAAAAAACCATGGCAAGGATTTCAAGACATTATGCAATATTTTATTTGGGAAAAATAATTAAAACCTAACATTACCAAATCAGATGAAATTGAAAGAGAATGTAAGTCATCATCCTGAGAGCTGTAAAGCCAAATCTTGCTATAATTCTAGAATCCAACAATATACCTAATGTTACTCTTTAAAAATAAACCATACACAAACTTTAACAATTCCCTACCATACACAAGCAATATACCTAATGTGGTGAGTCCTCATTATAAAGTAGTATTTCTCCGGCTCCTAATTCTTCAATTGCCTTTGCAAGTTCATAAACTCCAATCGGTCGACTTTCTCATTCACCACTATGCTTAAGAATAGACAAGAGGAGGTCAGTTAAGATAGTCTAACCAAGTGGTATTCAAACTACTACCTCTAAACTTCCTTTACCACTTTGACAGAGAGTACCATTTAAATTATAGTCGGGTTCAAGAACTAAGCAAATTTGTGACAAGTGACTAAAAATATTGTTTGAACAAGTAAAGAAAGTAAAAATTAAATAGCAAAGAAGGCCTACCGTACACATATACTAGGCATAATCTTCTCCATTTGGGCCTACCACAAACATTGGAATAATGTTGATTAACAATACATGTTAAGTTAATAAAATTCAAGAGTGATACTGTTAACTTCACAGAAATCGCCATACGAATATGGTATTCCACTAAGGAATTTATAACTACCCATAAGTCGTTTAAAAAAAAGTAGAGAAAGAAGAATAATCTAATAGCTAAATGAAAAGATTGAGCCAAAATAGAGCTCAACTTGGTATAAATCCCGTTAGATTTGGCAATGAGAAAGATCGAATAAATCAACAGTTGAAAACAATTTTTTAGATGTGCCGTGTCAGACTTCTTTACAGTAAGACATTTAACCCCAACAGGTTTTTCATGTCCAGTGTAATCGTGCATCTGAAAAACAAATCCAAGCCAAGAAAGTAAGTTATATGCCAATACAACAGACAACTTACATGCTAGTACAAAAAAAAAAAAAAAAATACATGTCGATACAAACAAATTACATGCCAACACAAGTAGGTGGCTTTAAATTTAAGTGACATGCAGACATGTAAGGCCTTACTGTCATTATCAAGGAGACTAAACATGTAAACAAAAGACAATGTGACACCTTTACAATCCTAATTAAATTACTAATAATTAAATCATATTTTGAACTAGAATAAAAGGTATACGCAAATAAGAAATGGCAATTCTTTGTGAAGTTACTCGTTATTCAAACTAGCTCAAGCAGTAGTACAGAAGATCTATTAGGTGTCAATATAGCCAATATGGAGTATGGACTCAATTCAGGCAACTGGCCAGTTTGGTAAACCCTATTTGCAACAGAGACTAAAATTGGACCAATCTCAGAGTATACTTAGGTTGAGTAAAACTAAGAGAGAAAACCATAAATAGCCACTTGAATTATTAAATTTTTGTTAATAACCACTTTTGAAAAGTTAATTGTTAATAACCATTTTTTCAAAAAAATTTCAACGTATGTCCATAATTTACTAAAATACCCTTGAAATTAGTTTTTTTTTTTTTTTTTAAAAAAAAAAACCTCAAACTTGAAATCATGGCTAAAACTTGAATGTTGAAACTTGAAATTATGACTAAAATGAAACATGAAACTTGAAATCATGCATAAAATGAAATATTTGAAACTTGATGTCCTTTCTTCCCAAAATTCCCAAAATTAACAGTTAGGTTTTTTTTTATTCCCTTTTTTGCAGATCACGTCGCCGGAGGAGGGGATCTCCAACGGCCGTAACCTAGGCGAACGGTAGTAGCAGCATCCTGCAGAAGGACGGCAGCGACGACGGTGAACGAAAGGCAGCGATGCGAAGCTCGACGACGGTGCCACCTCCTCGTTCACGAAGCAGCAGCGCGCACGGCCTCGCCAGCACGCCACCGGCACTGTCGTGCACCCTAGAAGGACGTCGGCGCTCGGTGACGCTACACGGGCACGCTGAGGGAGAGAGAGAGAGGTCGGGGAGAGAGAGATCGGGGGAGAGAGAAAGAAAAGAGAGAAAGAGGAGAGAGAGTGTTTTGAGGGTAGTTTTTATATGAAGGGTTTCTAGTAATTTCTCAAAAACATGGTTATTAATAAATAAAAGTTCGTTTGTGGTTAAAAACAAATTTTCCCTAATATATGTGGTCAGTTTGAGTAATTTCCACTAAAACTAATAGCTAATAGCCAAAAATCAAAAACGTTAACACCTATCCATAAAACTGACTCTACAACCAGCATTCTATATCAATGCACCAAAACTTTTCACTACGTAAGATCATGTGATAGAGCCTACAAGTAAAGGTGATGCTGAACAAGTAAAGTGGGAGTTCTATTCCCGTGGAAGAAGAAAGCGGGGACAGGAAAAATTATCAAACAACCTTGCTCCATCTTGGCATAACATCACATGTGCAAACATAATATGGAAAACAAAATGTGAGAATTTAGAAGAAAAAGAAAACGATAACAACAAAAATAAATAAATAAAATTGAAAGGTTCACCAAAATCCAAAAAACTAAAGCCACTAATATAACACAAATAATGTCACTAAGGGCATTCTTCTGGTTTAGACTTTGGCCTTGACTTTATTTAAAACCTCTACTTGATTAACATACTTGCCACTTGATTAACATAATTTTGCAAAACAAGATCCCGATTCGGCACTGAAATATACATAAATTATACTAAAAAGATCCCGATTACACACTTAAAACCATTCAAAGTCAATCCAAAGCAAACTTGAGAATTAGATGTGTGGATTCGGTGATAGTGCTTGCGACGACGATGGTGAACGGTAGCGACGGTGATAGAGGTGCGAGGCGACGGTGACGGCAGCGACGCGATCTCTTCTCTTCCTATCTCTCTCTGCAGCGACGACGACAGAGGTGCGACACGACGGCGAGCAGCAGCGACAGCAAGCAGTAGCGATGGCTACCGACAGCAACGACAACAGTGGTTCCACGGCAACATCGATCTCTCTCTCTCTTCCCTTCTCTCTTTTTTCTTTTTTACTTTTGAGTTTTGATCATTTTACTGATGGGTGGTTCCCACCCTAACAAGATGCCTCGTTTTTACCACCCACCCACTAACATACTATTTTTTTTATAAAAAAAAAATCAAATTTAAGGGCATTTCTATCCAAAAGTGGTAAAAAATGACGAAAACAATAAAAAATAAACTTGTGTCTAAAAACAATAAACCCATAAATTTTTTGGCTCTTTATAATTATGATGAAATCAGAAATATGTTATATATAGGGGATAATATCGGAAGAAAATATTTTGGATTGTATTTGATACAATTAAGTGATTTGCAATTATAAGTGAAAAGTAAGGATTTTTTACTTTTTATTTTAAGTTTATTTATTTATTTATTTATTTTTTTGGTATTTTAAAGTTATTTGACTACTTAAAAAAACAAACAAATCAACTCAATAATTATAATTCATACCCATTAATTTTTAAGTGGAAAAAACAAATGACTCCTAAGTATTTATAATTTTCAAAGCATAAATAATATTAACACATTTTATTTTTTTCCAGAGGGTTGCCCTTTCACTCATCCGCCCATGCTTCCATAGTTACATGGCACCAAAATTATTATTATTATTTTTTGAGCAATTACAATTAATACGATATTCAGGCTTCGAGGAGGGTATATGACTCAACCCCACAACCTCAATGGTGCAACTCCATCTCATTTTGTCAACGTTGAGGAATTATGACCGCCAACATTACACATAATTAAATCTCAAAACAAACATACACACACACACACATATATATATATACACAAAGTGAGTTTTTCATGAAGGATCTCTCATTTTAATTTCGGTAAGGACCACCATAAAAATCACATCGATTTGAATGAATATATATATATATATATGTTATTAGATAATTAATATCAATTACAATATAGTCTACAAGATTATGTTGTTTCGACGATAAACCCCTCACATTAGGCGGATGTAGAATTGTAGACTCGATGCTGGTTTGGTTCGAACCATCGAACTAAATCGTGAAAACCGAAATCGGAACCGGAGGAGGGCAGTTCTAGTTTTATTTTTCCTAGAACCGCTCGGTTCGAACTGGACTAGAACCGACAGTTCCTTACTTTTTTTTAATCCTAAACCTAAATGGCTAAATTCCTAAATCCTTATTCATCTTCATCAGGTCAAATTCTGATCTCTCTCCTCTCCCTTCTTCTTCTTCTTTAATCTCTTCTTCTTCTTCTTTTTGTTCTATTCTTCTTCTTCGATCTCTTCTTCTTCAATCTCTTATTTAGTTCTTCTTCTTCGATTGACGAAAGTTGATTTGGGGGTGGTTTGGGGTTGATTTAGGGGTGACTTGGGGTTGATTTAAGATTTGTGAAAGAGTTGATTTTAGATTTGTGACTTGTGAAGTTGATTTGGGTTGCTTGCCCTACCTAAAAATTCTTGCCAGAATGTGATTTTTTTTTTTAAAAAAAATCCGGTTCAGAACGGTCAAAATCGGAACCGAAACTGCCATAGGCCAGTCTAGTTTCGATTCCTGTTCCCCTTGAGTCGAAACCGGAACCGAAACCGACGTCAGGTCTAGGTGGATGAGTGGATCCTTTAACTCCGATATATTTTAATAGTTAAAAAAAAAATAAAAAAAATTGAAGCATAGGCTCGAAAAAAACAATTAATAATCTCTTTAAAATAATCTCATTTAAAAAAATAAAATAAATAATCTCATCTTAGCATAGAGTAGAGGAAGATGATTTTGAATGATCTTTTAATTGAAGTTGATTATAGATTTTCATTTTCTAAAGGCACGAAAAAGATATAAAAAAGATGTGGAGCAACTGGAAATGGTAGGTCACTCAGCAGAGGGTAACACAAACAAAACAAAAATGCGTCGCGGTTGCAGCAGATAGCCTCTTTTCTAGTTATTGTAGGTCTCTTGCATTTCCCTCCGTTGTAAGGTACTCACTCTCTTCAACTTCTTATGTGTTATTTTGTATGCCGGTTTTGCTTTTAGGGTTTAGGGTTCCTTTTTTATTTTTTGGTATTCGCTTTCTATTTTCATGTCCTTAAATTTGAGGAAAAACGAATACCTAACTGTTTGCATTAGTGGGTACTGAAGATAAGTGAACAATTGAAGTTGTAGATTGACTCTTATCATTATAGTTCTAGTCATTACTTCGCTGCTGTCCTGTGTGAGTTATAGTCATAGATAGCCTCTTTGTTGTTGTTGTTGTTGTTGTGCTGTTCCTGTTTTGTGAATTTCTCATCGATTTAGCATGATAATGTAGTATATAATATCTAGTGTGAACTGTGAAGAAATGGAGTTTTGGAATTTCAATATAATATTGATAATGATCTGCCTGTACAGAAAGAAATGGTATTGTGCTGTCAGTTTGAAGTTGATATGATCGTGTTGAAGCTTCTCCGTCCTTTTTTGTTTTTTTTTTTTCTTTTTCTTTTTCTTTCTTCTTCTTCCGATTTCCTTCTGTGTTGCTTGACTATATTGTTTGACAATCTTCTTTTATATTGTATTTGGAGAGGCAGCAATTTGTTGGGAACAGTTGGGTTGATGGCTCTGTATTGCTTGATACTGAATCAAAAGCATGTTTCTTTTACCTTGGGTGCAGTGATATTTTGGTTGGGGGAGTCTGAGTATCAATCTTCTTGTTCAACCATTTTTCTTCATTATTGTCTTTAATACTTTTCGTTCTCTAGCGTAGATAGTGTCTGCACTGGGCAAGATGAGCAGATCTGGTCAGAAGAAAGAGAAGTATGCAAAAAGTGGTGAACATTCCTTAGATAACACTGATCAAGGAACTGCTGCTCGGACAAGGCCTCTCAGTTTTGATGAGATAATAGTTAGAAGAAAAAACAAAAAATTATCTGAAAATGTTGAAGAGGGAGCTAAAGAAGTAGGGAATATATCAGGGGATAGTACTGTTGAGAAAGTTTCTGATCTCCGCAAATCGGAGAGGCATCATGGGCACAAGAAAGATCCTTCTTCTGGTGTTGAAAAGCACTTGCCAGAGGAAGTTTCTAAAGTATATTCCAGGAAGAAAAAAAACAACACTCTTGCGAAGGATGACAATTCAGGACAGAAGGATAGACAAAGATATGACTCAGAAATCAAATTTAAGGATGACAATTCAGTGAGACAGAAGGATAGACAAAGCTATGGCTCAGAAATCAAATTTAAGGATGAAAATTTGGTTTCTAAGGTATATTCCAGGAAGAAAAAAGACAAGACTCTTGTGAAGGATGACAATTCAGTGAGACAGAAGGATAAACAAAGCTATGACTCAGAAATCAAATTTAAGGATGAAAATTTGGCTAAAGATAAACGTAGAGAAAGTCGTGAGTCAGAAATCAGATTAAAGGATGGGAGTCTACCTAAACAAATAGGTAGAGAAAGTCGTGAGTCTGAAATCAGATTAAAGGATGGGAGTCTACCTAAACAAATAGGTAGAGAAAGTCGTGAGTCTGAAATCAGATTAAAGGATGGGAGTCCACCTAGACAAATAGGTAGAGAAAGTCGTGAGTCAGAAATCAGAATAAAGGATGGGAGTCTATCTAAACAAATAGGTAGAGAAAGTCATGAGTCAGAAATCAGAATAAAGGATGGGAGTCTACCTAAACAAATAGGTAGAGAAAGTCATGGGTCAGAAACCAAGTTGAAAACCGATATGAAGAAAGAACTGTTCTCTAAGGCTAAAGGCAAGGTTGAGAAACAAGATCCTGGCCGGGGAAAAAAGCATGATCGGTTAAGTTATGATGTTGTTGAAGATCAAACTGCAAAGAAACATTCAAGGGATTCAGCAGGGAAGGATCGACGTGTGGACAGAAGTGGGGGGAAGTCTGAAAGAGAAAGCAAGAGAAAATGTCAAAATGAAGATAGTGAGAGAAATAGAGACAACAGTGATGCAAAGAAACATGATCTTGGTAGAGGGCGTGAGTTACAAATTTCAGAGAGAAAGGAAAGGAAAGAATCTCCAAAATCCCGTCACACAGAATCAAAACTGAAAAGGAGGCGATCAAGGAGTCGAGAGCGTGAGGAGAGAAACAGAAGGTCTATCTCTCTCTCACCTAGGGCGCACAAACGTACATCACATTATGGGCGAGAGCATGAAGATCTGTCCTTACAGTCTTTTAAAGGCAAGTCTGGAAGGCAGTATCCTGACGTTGACAGGAGCAGAGTAACCAGTAATGGTTCAAGTGGTAACTATAGGCGACATGGTGGATCCATTAGTGGACTTGGTGGCTATTCGCCGAGGAAGAGAAAAACTGAGGCTGCTGCTAAGACTCCTTCTCCACTTAACCGTTCACCAGAGAAGAAAAGTGCTAAGTGGGATGTTGCACCTGTGGAAAAAGATGGCAGTTTTGCTAGTTCTGTTCACTCTAATATCCAGACATCAAACCAAACTGCATCATCAAATGTACATGAAGTGGTCAGCTCCACTCCTGTTACTTCAATTGCAGTGAATCCTCATGCTGGGGTTTCATACAGTGCTTCTTTGACAAAGCAAAATGTCTCCATTGACTCTGTTCAGCTGACACAAGCTACCCGGCCTATGAGGCGGCTTTATTTAGAAAATGTTCCATCTTCAGCCTCTGAGAAAACTGTGATGGAATTTCTTAATAACATCTTGCTCTCTTCGGGGGCTAATTATGCCAATCGATCCCTACCATGTATTAGCTGTAATGTAAGTCTCAAATGTTTATGCAGTGAGATACATTTTGTTTTTGTCATGCCTATTAGAACAATCTGCTGTTCGGCTCATCTTACTGAGTTACTATACCTTTTCTGCAGATCCAGGAAGAGAAAGGCCAAGCACTTGTGGAATTTCTTACACCTGAGGATGCTTCAGCAGCTCTTTCTTGTGATGGCTGTTCCTTCTCTGGCTGCATTCTCAGAATCAGGCGTCCAAAAGACTTTATTGATATGGCAGTAAGAATGACAATCTTATAGATTTCATTACTTTTCATTTTTTATTTCATACTTTTTTTCTTGTTTCTTTTTTAAATTTATTCTGTTTATTATTTAATGGTGTTTATCACATATAAAGATATTCAGAGTGGCCTAGATGTTTTGAAATGGATTTAAGGTCGTCAAAATTTGCTTGACAATTACTCATAATTTATTAATCTAGCACATACAGGTTGTGTCTATGATATTATGATGTAATTGCCATTTTATTATTTATTTTGTAAAAATGAAACTTCAATAATTTTTTCTCATCTAAGAGATTGATCGAGATAAAGTTGGTTTCCTAAGCATGCATAATATGCCTTTTGGGTGATCATGGCAGTTGAATAGGACTATCACAGACATGATGAGGTATGCTCCTTTACCAAAGCTAATTTTAAATGGGTAATAGCCAAGTGCACCTTTGACTGGAGTACTGGACTCTGTGATTGTCCAAACCTTGCCCAACTGGCTGCTGGTATGGGTTGTAGCAAGGCTTTGAATTCTCTAAATAATTTTTTTTTTGAGCCTGAGCTAGATAGACTTGCTGCAATGGAAAGACAATGCCTCCTGAATTCAATATCTTTAGAATGATATTTGGGACCTCATCTGTACGTCTTGTGCATGAGTGTTGCAGGAGCATATAATGCATGTTTACTTTTTTTTTTTTTTTTTTGCTTAGTAAAGTGTCATATGTTGTATATCCTTTTTTTTTTATAGGAAAAGGAAACTTTATTCAAAAATGAAGCGAGTACATTAGTGAACTAGTAATCCACCCAACACAACAAACTAAACAAAAATAAAACTCACATTGAACTCAATAAAAAAACAATGGCCTTCCAATCCACCATGATGAAAAATAGAGAATTGTCTCTAAAATCTTCAGAGATGGATGCCCATATAGAAGCTAAATAATAAGCTTTATCCCATAGAAAATTGTCCTCCTCTTTAGCTTCCTCAAAAAGCCTTCTATTCCTCTCTAACCAAATAACCCATAAAACAGCAAAAATTCCACAATATCCTATGTACAATGATTTCTGTATATATAGCTTCTAGTCAAACTTAAAAGGATGTTTTTTTTTTTTTTTGGTTAGATTTAGTATTAAAAGGTAGAATTTGTTAACTCAATCTGATTGCAAATGACATTGGTCTAATAATGTTGAACAGTTAATATGTAATAATCATACACAATTTTCTATTAGAAAATGGGTTTATACATTTGCTTTGGTTTCTTTTTCCTTAGTTGTGTGTGCAAGTGGCAGTAGTCTATTCTATGGTCTTGATTAAATCAGTTTCTTTGAGGTGTGAACTTCAAATGGACTGTTCTTTAAAATTTATTAGTAATAATATTATTTCACTAAAATTGAGAATATAATAAACTTGTTTGTGATTAGGACGGTTTTAAGGGTAAATGTGATGCCACAGTTATTGATAGTTTTTTTCCTCATCTTTTTCTTCAAGCTCTAAAATAAATTCCAAATGGGAATTTAAATAGGATGTGAATCTTCTCAGTGTCAAATTTCCATTGAGTTTTGGAAAGCTACTTTCATCTTTTGATTACTAATTGGGTCTTGAAAGCTACTTTCTAGTCAATCCTAAAAATCAACCCCGAACTCCATGCCCTCTTGTGTTTGAAAGTTGAAACTGTTTTTGTTGCTTGGAAAATCTGCCAATATTAAATCTTAAAATTTTAGAATGGAAATAGTTTGGTTGTAATTCTGATTGAGATTCTATGTTGTCATACCTTATTTTTGTTTTGTTTTTTGTTTTTTGTTTTTTAATGTTTTGGGTACTGTGGAAGCTAATTCAGCTTAAAAGCTTTAGGATCTTTTTTTTCTGTAGCTTAAAAACTTTTTTCTGCACATAGAATGATCTTTTGTCCTCTTACATAAGATATCTTCTGACTGGCATGTTGGAATCTCTTAAATAGGGTGTTTATGTTGGGTTTGTCATAATTCACATTGAGGATGGTGATGAAGCTGTCTCCTAAATAAGAAGATCCCCAGGTGTAGTGACATGTTTGATGCACTTTAAGCTTTTTTTTGTAGCACTGATTTTGGGTCATTTATCTAGGCTATTCAACCATAATTGTTACTGACAATTTGTGTTATGGACTTATGGTATCTCCTTCATTTGATGTTTAGCTTTTGATTTGCACGGGATGTTTTGGGATTTTGTGTGCCACTTGGCTGTAGTCTGAATTTTACTGGGGTGGTTGACTTTATTGTCCAATACTTGCTTAACTGATATACCAATGACTATCTTGTTCTGATAGTCTCTCCTGATGACACTAGCATGTGCTTCCGCCTACTTTTGTAGACATTAATCTCCCTCCCTAGCTCTCTTTATTTTTTTATTTCCTGAGGATCACTTTATTGCGTGTAAATAGATTTCTTGTCATGAGTCACAATCAGCACTATTAAAGCCATTCCCGTGTTCTAGGGTCTGGCTTTATACAACATTTCACGCCTTACAAAACAAAGATTTAAAAGGAAAAAATGGTAATTGAAGGGATCAACAAGATCTGGAGAGGGAACAATTACTGGTTCATAATTTACTTGCATGATAGTTTTCTTGACTGTTTAGTTGAACATTGTAATTGGTAAAACCGAATTCATGGTAGTGTTTCTTTAACAACGTTAACACTTAACAGATCTAAGATAAGCACATTGAAGCCATCTTATATTTGGAATTAACAAAGCATTAACCTTTGTCATTGGGCAAGCTGGGTAAATACTTCAAGCATTTGACATTGTGTTGTAACTGTTCTTTTTTTCTTGTATTGTGTAGGCCATGTATTTTATTATTAAATCTTTTGGCATTCCTTTAGTTACCAATTATTACCACTGTTGTCTTTCTCTGTTTTTTTGTAAATAGTTCCTGATCTTACTACTTTTGCTGTCAATTTCTCATCTTGTCCTTTTGTTGGTGTCACCCTCTAGTTTTTCACTTTTCATGATAGTATTTGGGGTTTTTGTTTTTGTTTTTTCATACAAGATAAAATTATAAAACATATTACATTTTTCAAAAGGTACTTATTTGCCTCATTCACTCGAATAATAGAAAAAATAGCTTCCTTAATTGCTCCTCACATAATCAATTTGAGAAGTGCATTTATTATGATTATTTACCTTAGATATGGCTCCTTTTTCTCTCAAAGTTCACAATACTCCTTGTTCCACCTGTCTTAAAATATATAATGCTAAGAGATTTGCCCATTGTCTAGCGTAGTCTTTTCTTTTTTCCTCTAGTTTCAGTAGGTCAGATTAACCAGCAACAAATGACATGTAAATTCTAGCTTAGTATGCTTGCACTCTAGTTTTATTATTCAAAATGAGTTAGCGACAAATAGTTTGAACTATTAGGCCAATTAGTTCATCTACAATACAAAATCATTGACTAAATGTTGCAGGACTTGAGAGTTTTAATTTTTCTTTGTACAATTGCAGAAGCATTATGCTAATCAGTTGTTAGCTTTCCAAAAAATATTTATATAGAAAACTAGAAAAGATGCTGTATGCACGAGTAAAATTCACTAAGAGTTACATAGTTATATCTGCACAGGGTATTATTGTTTTTATGGCATAATAACTTGATAATGAATATAGATAGAGGTGTTACATTTAATAATAGGGTTCATTTCAGTATTTTAATCGGTTGAGAAAGTATCACATTAAACAATTTGGTTTGCAGTTAAATAGATTATCATTTGACCAAACCTTGCATCGTCAGGGAATGATCTAAAAGATTTAAGCTTGTTCAGTTCTCGATTTTATTTATTTTTATTTATTTATTTTGTGTGTGATTTATCAGGTAAAAATGCGTCATGATTTACAGTGCTCCTAAAGATGCCAGTTCTTTATATTCAGAAAGTTTTAATCTTAATGAAATACTGAGTGTTTCTTATGTTTGTTGGGCACACTGATATACATAGGAAGAGAGTTTTTCTATAATGAGCTGAGAAAGTAAAAGTATGGAGTAAAAAGATTAGCACACACAGACTTTGGAAATATGCCTAGCCTTTGGCCTCTTTAGAACTAATATTTTATTATTTGTGGCACCGGTATTGTGAGACCAAAATGTTTTTATGTTTGATGTTCTTAAACGTAAGTGTATTCTTGTTACATTTTACGATTTTCTGCCTCGTACCCATCTTTTCAAATCTTTGTTAATCAACATGTTTTTATGTGTTATCTTTAAGTTTTCTATGTCTTAATTAAAGCACTTCATTCGGTTAGTTCTTTCTACAGCTGCTTTGCTGTTTCTGAGGTATATTGTGGTTACTATCCATGTAGCAGGTTTTCAGACAGTTGCTATTTTCATGCAGAGTGGTGAAGCAAAGAAATCAGTGGCTGCAGTTGGTGCAATAAGTGATATTGTGAAGGATTCACCTCACAAGGTATGTGTGAAGCAACATATAATTGGTGTAAAGCAACATCTTCATTTTAAGCCTAAGTATCTGCCACAATGATGAGCCCATGTTACTGTATTCACATGATTGTAGTTCCTAATATTTATCATTCCACTAATTGGTTTTATCTACTCCTGTAATTGTTGGTTACATTGTATGTCTTTACTCTTTATGGTGAGACCTTTGTCATGAAAGAAGAGCTAAGATTTATTATACTTACTCCTTTTTAATTGTTTAGATCAGTCTTTGGATACTTAGTGGTATTAATTAGTGATTCTATGAGGTTGCTTTATGAATTTGTTCTTTAAACCAAAAATTGATTTGGTTGATCCAATTGAAGAAAACTTATAATGTTTACATAAACTCTGGCACTATCCAAGCAAAATTTCTGTTTGGGAGGCACATCATAGTTGAGTTAATGAACATAAGGGAGGAGGGACAGAAAAATATGGAATAATAATAATAATAATAGCAAATAAGAACATATATATATATATATATATAAATTTTATCTGGTGCGGGAATCCCGCACTTTTTTCGTGTGGGATCTATTACACTTGTGTATTATGTTCCAGAGCGTTATGTAATTATTACACAACGTTGTGCAACCAAATCTCGCACGAAAAAACGTGCGGGATTCCCGCACCTGATAATTTTCATGTGTGTGTGTGTGTATATAATGCCTTTTTATGCGACATATATTAGCCAAGATAGTGGAACGAAGACGGCCAGAATAACAGGAAATTTAATCAAATGTTAGTTTTTTAAGACTGCTAGTTTGTTTTATTTGGCATCTTGTATTAATCTTTTTTTCTTATGAATTGTTGGTGCAGATCTTCATTGGCAGTATTTCAAAGACATTTTCATCTAAAATGGTAACATAATTTCAAAATTTATGTACTTTCTAGGCTTATTTCCTTCATATTATGTTTAGTGTTCTTATGTTCCTGTCCATCCCTCTTTCCTCCCCTCTTATTCCGGTTTTTCAGGTTATGGAGATTGCTTCTGCTTTTGGACCTCTGAAGTCATATCACTTTGAGATCAATGAGGATCGTGATGAATCATGTGCTTTCTTGGAGGTAATAAAGCAGATTCGTTCTGCTGTGTTACATTTATTTGAGTTTCCCTTCCTGTAGGTGATATATCAGTGTAGTCTCTTCTTTTTGTCAATTTGGATGTCTGCATTTTTTTTTTGAGGGAAAGCCATTATGATGCATTGCCTTGTGCACCTTTGTCTCTGGATTTCATAATTTTTTTCACTCAACAAGCAGTTGCAGAACTTATTCTTACCTAATCAGATCTTTATGAATGTGTGATTTTCTCTGCATACTTAATTAGGTAATTTGAAATCGCTCAGCAATGTATATTACAATGCAAATCCTTGTTCAATGCTTTACCTGGGATGAACATTTTTACAATCGAATGATAGGTCAATCTACTTGGAGTTCACTTGTACAGTTTTATTTGATGTTTATGTTTTTGTTTTCGTCTTGACATTCTTCTAAGGATTTTTTTGGTGAGTCAAACCTGGTCAATCTGTTTGTTTAATCTCCTTATTTATGATGATTAAAGAAATTCATATTGCTTGAACAACTTCTACAGCACCCTTTTTTTTTGGTGGTACATCATGCAACATAAAAAGTTATTGCTAATTGGAGTATGAAGTAGATGTGGAGAGAATTAATTAACCGGTTTAACTTTCTGCATCGATCTGTATAGGAAGTCAATTTTCTCTTTGGAAGTTCATTGGCTTCCTTAGAGATATTGTCAACGAGACAACGACCTATGTTGATTAGATTTGTTAGCTTAGCAATTGACTAACTTAAACCAGTAATAGACCTTGGACTTAGCCCAGCCCTCTGTCAAATGCAATGCCATCTGAACTATTGTGCAGCTGCTCAGAGGCATAAAAGGCTGTTTGTTCTAGAGGGTTTAATAAATAAAATACTACCTTTTAAGAACATATCGAGTATTCTATGGGTTCAATTCTACCCTGTACCAAGACAAATGTTGTTTGCCTTTTGTCCCTAATTAGCATGATATTCCAAAGGAGTCTTCAGAACCAAATTAATACCAAATGTTGCTCTTAAGTTACTGTATTGGTGGTGGTGTTGATTATGTGAAACTATTAAAGTCATATTCTCTTTTTTGTTTATGTTATCTCTTCATTATTTTTTCCAGTCAATTAATTGCAAATCAATTCTCTTACTCTTCTGACCTCGAGCATCTGGAAACTTGATGATGTTGTATAACTCAGTATGTGGACCAATCGGTTACTTTCAAAGCTTGTGCGGGGTTGAATGGGATGAAGTTGGGAGGGCAAGTATTAACTGTAGTTCAAGCTGTTCCTGCTGGATCTTCCATGGTATTTTATTAACATTTTCTCTAATTTTATTAGAGTTGGGCCTGGAATGAATTTTTTTTCCTTATTTCACCTGTTACTTGTGAGACATGTACTAACAGAAAGAAACAACACATTCTAGGAAAATAGCGGAGACTCTCCATTCTATGGGATCCCGGAGCATGCAATTCCACTTCTTGAGAAGCCCACCCAAGTCATAAAGATTAAAAATGTGGTATGTTATTGGCTACATGTGTATACTTTGGTAATTGTCTATTGTTTGTTTTGACCTGAACTTTGGTTAATTTGATAAAAATATTTGTTAAGGCATTTTTGTGTTTTGTCTTTCAATATTAATTAGTTCAATCCAGAAGGCATTTCATCGTTATCCAAACTGGAAGTGGAAGAAATACTTGAAGATGTGCGGTTAGAGTGTGCTAGGTTTGTGAAAGAATCACTGTCCATTTTATTATATCCTCCTTTGTTATTTAAACTTTTTACTTTATATAGAAGTTAAGTTCATCTATTCATGCTGCAGGTTTGGCACTGTTAAATCTATCAATGTTGTCAAGTATGAAGACCGTCACATCACTACCTTAGAAGCATGTGAAGCCAATGACAATAAGGCTTCTGCTGGAGTCAAGCAAAGCTTAAGATGTGATGAAACAAATGAGAACGCAGAGACCTTAGAAGACGTTATTGATCATCAGTCAAGAGGAATTAATGGATCAGAGTTCCGTAGTGAAGCCAAAGAAGTCAAGGTAGTCGATGAAGTTAAGGAAAGCAACAGCATTGGTGATGTATTGGGGGATCAGTCAGGTCAACTTGTTAGAGTTGACGGTAACATGGTTGAAGACTTAAATCAAGAGAGCCTATCTGAATCATTCTCCCAAGATGTCCTCGAGCAGTCAAAGACCTTAAAGGATGATGCACACTGTCATGATGATGAAGTTCCTGGAAACATTCAAACGAAGGACATGAATTCGGACAACAAACCATCTGCTGAAGAAGAGTTGAATTCTGAGGAAGTCAATAGAAACACGCAGGAAGCTGTTGCCAGATTGGATGAGAAGGAGCAGGATGATAATCTCGCACGCATTTTCGAGGCAGGCAGTGTTTTTGTGGAGTACAGAAGAACAGCAGCCTCTTGCATGGCAGCACATTGTTTGCACGGACGTCTGTTTGATGACCGGACTGTGACAGCGGAGTACGTCCCTCTTGACCTCTACAAGTCTAAGTTTCCGAAATGAATCTGTTGGAGATAGAATTGGTCGGCATAACGTCGATCCTTATACTGTTACTTAATTTTGATCCTTTCCAGCACGGCCTTTTATAGGAATATATCATTGTATCAACTTGAATAGCATCATATTTTGGAATTTTCCCACCTCATAAGTTTCTTAAATGTAGAATTGAGTGATGATGAGGCCTCCATTGATAGCGATATACATCAACTTTGAAACTGGAAGCTAGATGGGATTCCTTTGTATAAACTTTTTTCACAGAGCCCATTTAATTAATCGTTAACTTATTTTGTACTCCAAACATATTCTACGTTTGTATTAACTGCTGTGCTGTTGATCTGGTTGCCCCATAAAAGTATATATATTCTGCAAGGAATAATTCTATCAAGTGAAAAACATTTTGAGTTTATCTTTGAAGAAATTTGACATTTTTTTGGAAGATCAAAAAATCTCTTCCTGGTTTAGAAAACTCATGTTTTGAACATCCACCTGACATATTTGTTGCATAAATGGGCCTGTGGGCCTAACCCAGGAAGATGATTGAGCCCAAGTCCAGTCAGAGTCTGAGAGAGTTTATCTAGTCCTCTTGTCCTCTCTCCATCTCCCAAAAGAAAAACAGATAACAAAATTGAATGACAACAATGGCAACAGCAGGAGTGGTGATAGGAAGCAGTACCAATATATGCTTCCGGCGACCGCATCAAAGCAAGGTGTTTTCTTCAGAACTGGGTTTCGTCACTTCCCAATTATCCGGCATTCAAATTTCATACAACCTGTCTCACGTCCCCAAACCCATTTCCTCCCCTTTCTCTCCTGCTCTTCAACCTGTAGCTCGTAAGTCTATCCTCTCTCTCTCTCTCTCTCTTCTTTTCTTTGCTTTGCGTTTTTTGTTGGAAGCCACCATGATCTCCTTCAACTCTATAAAACTTTTTTAAATGAAATGATAATTGACAAATAATTACAATTTTTAGCCTTAAGATTGCATTAGAGTTACTTAATTAGCTGCAATGAAGGTCAATACATGGTCTAATTTCTTAAATTTTGGAATTTCACAATTTGAGGTAGAAAGAAGTTTGTCATTTTTATCATTTTTTGTTTATGAAATAATTTGTGCTATTGAGACTTGGTATGCATATTTCTTTATCTGAGGCTAATTGTTATACTTATACCTAAGCTAAACATCAAAGTTTGGTGGCTTTGGAAGTTAGATAATTATTATTTCCAGAGTGGGAAGGGAGCATTGTTTTATGTTTAGGTAGTAAACAAGTAATTTTTTATACACATGGTACATGGTATCAAGAGCAAAGTACATTGGCCAAATATATGTAGCAGTTGGTGTTAATCGACTTGGATCCTCTCATAGCCTCAGCTCTTTTCTCACATTTCTTGAAGCATCTGATTGGTTGTTGATAAAGTAATCGTGGAAAGCAATCACATCTTAACCACTCATTCACTGTAATGTTTTTGTGTCATGAGATTATTAAAAAGTGAAGAAGAGCTGAGATGAGGAGAGAATACAAATCCGATGTTAACATGATGGGTTATGATGCTTATTAGGCATTGTAACGATTGCTTTTCGTGGTCATAGTCAATATATAGCTTTTCCTTCTCTTCTTCTATGATAAATTATTGTTTGGATGCCATGGTATTTCTTGAAAATGTTTATAGTAAGGTTAGCACCAGGACTAACTGTGAAGTTTGCTTATCTAGCTTCTGATATAACCATCAAAACAGTTTCATTTGTTCTTTTAAGACCAATTAAATTAATTAATGATCTATATATGTTGTTGTTCACGATTTAATTTGTCTTTTCAGGTAGAATATGCCCCTTCACCGGGAAGAAAGCAAACAGGGCCAACAAAGTTTCCTTCTCTAACCACAAGACGAAGAAGTTGCAGTTTGTGAACCTACAGTATAAGAAGGTTTGGTGGGAAGCTGGCAAGCGCTATGTCAAGCTGCGATTGTCAACCAAGGCAATAAAGACTATAGAGAAGAATGGATTGGATGCCGTTGCTAAGAAGGCAGGCATAGATCTTCGCAAGGAGTGATCAATAGTCCTAACTATTTTACCTTCAGCTGTTGGTAAAGCTTGTCTGCTTACTGTTTCCTTTCTTAGATTTTAATTTTTTTTGTTGCTTTGCATTTCTTTTGCTTGTTCTGTTCAAAATTCAAATGAGTATATTAATCATTAAGGCTTTGCTTTGATTTCCTTGTGAAAGATCAAAACCAAGTTATCTAAGAATTGAGAAATCACGAAAGACAAAACAACGTTCCACTGATATGATTGTTCGAATGCTTTTTTACATCAAAGTGATTTTCGTTCTTAATGAATGTGTTCTGTGTGATCGTCTTAAAATTCACGAGGTGATAACATCATTTTTAATATATCATTATTAGCAGGGGAAACACTTGATTTAATTTGTATGTTTAGAGAAGCAAAACAGTATTCTAGTGATTGGTGATGAAGTATGTTCCATCTCAATGTAAGAATCTCTGTATCTGCTTCGAATTTCGTTCAATTTTGATTCAACCAAATTTGTTCGAATTGTGCCAAGAGACATCAGAGAACTTATTCAAATTCTTTAAATTTTCATATAGACCCAAATAATGAGCAGAAAAAAATCTGAAATGGAATCGAAGCTGTGAGCTCATAGAGTGATTTTATGATATCAGTACTATGTAACTACAAAATTGCACATTTAGGTGCAGAAACTGCACTACAAACCTTTGCTGTTTTCTGTATTTAAAGTACATAAAAATATGAAATTTCAGAAAACTCACTTTCAGGAGGCATGTTTCTGTGGAGTCAAATCATCAGGAGAGTAATAATCAGCAATGAGCTGGTAAACGTAAGAGGGGTTATATGCTCCCCTGTGAAAGAAAAGAAATAAAGAAAGAAATATCAGAACATCATCTGACAATCGAAATGCTCGTATATTCAGTGACATGTTAAAAAACTTAAATGGTTGGGGATCATTTCGAAATATTATAACAGTTTACATAAAAACACATAGACGAGTCTTACGCATCAGTAACAAAAAGACTGACTAGCTCTGGAGGAACATAATCAAACACAGGATTGACGACATGAAGTAGAGGAGAGCCGCTGCCGATTCCATAGTCCATACAATCTGAGAATTCCCCAAAATTCAACAGTTCAGAAGGGGATCCTATTTCATTGAGAGACACCTCTGGATTTTGGGGAAACAGTGAACACAACTGTCAAAGAAGCAAGACGGCGTTAACTAAAATAACAGGCATTCAGTTCTATGAGCCAACAACTGAGTACAAGAGACAAAACATACCTCATGTACACCAGCGACCACAACCAATGGAACAGCATGCTTTTTAGCAGCAAGGGCAACCATATTCGACCCAACCGGTGCTATGACACCGCCATTGGCCATCACAGCATGAACACCAAGTACAACCTTCAGGAGTAGTTTCAAGCTTATGTAGTGATTTCTGTCCATCATATTAATGAACTTGAGACAAAGCAATCAAAGTTGATAAATTACCATGTTCACACGAGAAATCATGGCGAAAACTGCTGAATCGGTGATAACCGTAGTTTTTAAACCTTTTGCGCTCAACTCCTTTGCAAGAACATGTCCCTGATACCTATTCCATGAAAAAGAGCAAGAAATTACCCGAAATAAAGGAACAAACATTTACATCCAAGCTATAAAAAAAGGTGACCTTGGTTAGTGCTATGTACATACCTTGGAGCACCCTCGGCAATAAAGACATGAAAAGATCGTTTTTTTTCCTTTGCAGCTTTCAAGAATTCCAACACGAATCTTGATCGACCTAAAGTTAATATCACCTCACTGAAAACACATTTAACTAGTTAAAACCATTGAAAACAATGAGCAATAAGGTAAGTATACATTTAGGAGACGCGGAATCATGCCTGAATGAACAATGGAAGACAGAATCAGAAGATTTGAGGGTTTTTACTATATGCAAAAACTTAATGACAGAAGATAATACTGGAGTGCTAACTAATAATTAAGTAATTACTTATGATGAATAAGCTCCACAGCTTGTTCTGCAATCGGTTCATGGCATGTATTTAGATCTTCGATGAGTTCATTGACTGCCTTAATTACGTCATGCTTTAATTTCCAGCTCCTAGCAATTTTCTCAGCTGCTGAACATAACGAAAATGATAAGAAGATTAGCCTGCTTTGCTAGGGACAATATCAATATTCTCAGGCATAATCCAAATTCTCATCAAAGATAATTTACATTTAACTACAAGATAAATCCACTATAGTAGGTAACTTACATTTACCTTTTCCTTCTGAACTATCCCCTAAAGCAGAAATCTGGCAAGCTGTTGCAGAGTAAGGCAACTGGTCGTGAAGGGCATGCAATAACGGTGCACGCAACAAGCATCTACCATCTACAGCAGGAGTATACGGATTTTGTTCATTTTTTTCCTCAAATATCTCGTCGTCGTTAGCTTCAGCTGATAATTTCAAACCTCCAACGGCGTTTGTCACAAGTGAAAAATCTTCCTTCCTGATAATATGCAACACTTGCCTAACAATATTCCCAACTGCGAGCTCTGCAATCCAATTCGTTCAGCATTTCATTAAACTTAAAGCAAACATTGCAAAGTGCACTTTTGCCTATATTTTCTACAATCAAAATAAGCCAAAAACAATAACTACGATACATATTTTCACATGAGCCACTTGAAATTAAACATAACTCTAAAGAAAAACATCAAAATATAAGTTTGTTTTATGCTTCAAAAGCAAGTTCCTTGCATAACAAGTTACTTTAATTTCCAAGAATCCTAAGCAGTTAAAAGTTCAGCATTCAACTTCAAAGAAACATACCAACAGGTTTGGCAGCAATGAGCTGCTCACCAGTACTTTTCACTGCTTCGATCAGAGCCGCTCCACCAGATGTAGTCGGCTGCTGTGATATCACTGAACGTAGCAACTCTGCTGTTAGCCTAGCAGTTGCATCTGAACCCTCAATTTTTCTGCCACCACAATTGAATCAAACACAGAAAAGATAAATACAAAGAAAACAATAATTTAATAAAACTAAATTAGAATTCTAAAACTACCCTTGTAAACAAATTACATGAACTGCATTTATACAAACACATGTATGCTCTTCTAAAAACTCACCGTTTTCTAAGCTTGGAGACAAAGTCATTGACTAGAACTTGAATGTCCGGCATATTTGCACCTGTTTATCTGAAGAAAAAAAAAAATCGATAAAATCCATTAAAAGGATCAAAAGAGTTTACAAAACTTGACAAGAAAAAATTCTAAAAAAATTGAAAAAGAACAGAACAGTTACAACTTACAACATTACCTGAACAAAAACTTTGATGAAGAGATATTTGATGATAAAAGTTGACGATCCCAAAAAACCACACAAAAAAATAAATAATAGAAAAGTGAAATTTTGATGTGGGGTTCGCTAGAAAATATTAACGTTGCAGCAGTAGCAATTGTGATCCAATTTTGAGCAGATTTTTAGGGTTTATAAACTTTGTTACTGCAATTTTTTTTTTTCCTTAATTGCGTGCACGTATAAAGTTACCGTTCCTTTTTTTTTTCTTCCCAAAATTTCCATTAGATAAATTGTTGGTTCCGTCCCAAAATCGGATTTGTCTAAATTTTGTTAAATTGATTTCCTTGAAGCTTGGATTTTAATCGGGTTGATTCAATTTTAAGAATATTTTAAACTTAAATTGTTATTTTAATTTTATAATAAGACATAAATCGTGTTGGGACGAGTCAAAACCCTAGGGTTTGGCTACTATACAATTTTTAATACTCGGATTTTAATTAAGGGTATATAAAAATTATAAAAAGTAAAAAAAAAAATTTTAAAATTTTTTTTTAAAAATTTAGTTTCTCACATAACTGCCCGTTAATAATACAGTTCCTATATCGTAACTAAACCCAACCTTATAAAATGTTAACCCAAAACAAAAAACGGTGGCATTTTTTTATTTTATATATATATATATATATCACAATGTGGCAAGTCGAACTTAATGCATTATCGGATTTGTATTGTCCTCAAATCAATAATCTATTGATACATATTTATACATGTCTAATATAGCAAATCGAATTTCGATTGATTTTTATGGTTTTACTATACCAAAAGATATAATTAATCAAGACTATGGATTTAGAAGAGGATAAGATAAGTTAATGCAGGGATCCAAATCCTACATTATAATGCTGAACAATAATTCTGGGTTTGGGATTCTTTTTCTTGTTGTTCTATTGCTTTTGCTACAACTGTTTTCTTTGAAATGCCACTCCTGCAGCTAAGTAAACCACAAATGCACTAGTGAACAAAGGAAAATCACATCAAAATACATTTTTTCTTCTTTTCTATTCTTTTCTCTATCATAAAACTACATTCTTCCAAGTCCTGCTGAATTGGACACATACAACAAAAATTTACATTCACATATGGCTTACGATCTTACACCGACGAAATGTTCCTGAAGAATTGGTCATCTAAACGGTTCAACAGGTGCAGACTCTTCAAGAAGAGTAGCAGCCTCGAAAGCTTCGACAGCTTCTTGTAGGGGTGCAGTTGCATCAGCCTTGTAGAGCAGTCCAAGATTGTACCAAGCTGAAGGGTTTGTACGGTCAATTCGAAGTGCATCAGTTAGAAAGCTTCTTACAGTCACCATTGATTCACAACCCATCTCTCTCAGGATACGGGAAACGGATATCAAGCTTGGGACATGGGTCGAATCAACATCTAATGCTTTCCTGAACGATTGCAGAGCTTCATGATGAAGTCCCTTTGCTTCATGAAGTAAACCTACAAAAATTCACCAATATTTGAATATGTGATGTATAGAAACTAGACAAAATTTAAATCACTGCTTGCCAGCTTAAAAAATCGTCAATATAGAACTTCAAGCTAAGTTTTCAGGAGATTTTAGTCGAGATAAGTTTCAATTATTGCAAGCAAGCCATTCTCTGAAGAAGCGATGGCCAACACTTTCCAGAAGCCAAACAACATCAGGAAAAATGCACTAGAAAGTGACTGTATTAAATCTTTGCTTAAATTGTTGGTCGCATACACGGATTATTCAAACAGGAGAGAAGAAATATAACATGATTTCTGAAGAACAGAAATTTTAAGTGTAACTTGTAAGGAATATCCAGTACGTTGTAATTAAAAGCCATATAAACATTAAAGAAAAGAATTACAAATGCAAAATCCAGAAAGTGTAGAAGCAACATCTTTATACCTGTGGAGTGCCATCCTGAAGCAGAATAAGGATTGATAGCCTTCGATTTTGAAAGACAGACCTCAGCATCTCGCCACTGGGACAATCTAGTATACACATTGGCAAGATCAAGCCACGTTTCCATCTCCAAACTTCTATCACGGTTTCCCCTATTCTGTGAGAGCATAAAATGAAGTAAGCATTCATTTTCAATTCTTTGCCTCAGAATAGGCCTTCGACTGTTAATGATGAGCAAAGTTCAAGCTAAGCATTAACATTAATCCTCTACCGCATTTTAACATGAAACTTCAAACAAAATTAAGGAGATAAACTTGCATGCTTTTCTCCATCACTTGAAATTATAGTAGTCTATTATGACCTCAATTTCCAATACATAATTATTAATTGCAAGAGAATCAATAAAGAATTGGAGTCGAAAACAAGGTAGATCACATGTGAGATCAATAATTTCCAAAAATCACAGCTATTAGAAGTTGGTACTGCACTCAATTTATGTCGACTGTTTATTTTGACTATACAATCTGTTCAGATGGTAGCCTTCACTTTGTTTTGGCACCAAAGTGGCAGGATAAGAATAGAAGAGACATCACATTACCACTCCGGTAACAAAGAGGAGCTGCAAATCATATATACTTTAACAAATTATTTTCAGTTCAATATTCTTCATTTTATTGTTAACAAAAGAAAAATCTTACTCCGCACAAGATGTCAGCTAGACACGATCCTAAAATGCATTTGGTCATTTGAATTGTTAATATGGTCATAAAGGTCACAAGAATATACCTTTAGATGCTTCTTCCCAGCACCGAAGCTTTTCATCTGAACTTGGAGAACGGCAAGAAGAAGTGTATATGTTTCTATAGATTTTTTTAATCGGCCCTGTGCAATTTGGAGTTTAGCTTTAGTTCGCAAGAGTTCTCCTTGGTCCCACTTTCCAGTCTGATCTAGAGCAGCATTAATTACTACCTCTGCATCAACAAACCGTTTTTGAGCAGATAATATTCTAGCCAAAAGGATATACCCTTTGACATTAGACCCAGCCTCAAGTTTCAACAATTGTTTTGCATAATAAAGTGCAACATCCAACTTCCTTTGCTCAGCATTCTCTAGACAGAGATGGAATATGATATAAGGATCTCTTTCTCTCATCATTTTCTCAGCAGTTCCCAGTGCCTGAAGTGCCTCAGACTGCTTCAAAACCCTCTCGGAATCAGAAACAACTAATCTGGATTGAGCTGACGATAGAACACCCAATAAGCAGTTTGCAAGGCTAGCCATCTGGTCACATCTCCCATGTAATTCAGAAAGTGCTTTGCGAGCGTAAGTCATTCCTTCTTGTATGCATATCATATTCTCCACACAAATCTTTGAAGCTAGCAATAATTCCAGCGTGCAATCTGAATTTTCTCTGTCATTCAACAAGTTCCTTAGAAGATTCAAAGCAACCATGGGCTCACCTTCTCCATAGTAACAAAGAGCTAGAAAGCAATATCTTTCCTTTCTTTCCAGGACCCCAGGAAACAACTCTTCAATCTGATAAGCCAGAGCCCACAATTCCCCTGAAACAGATAAGGCAAATGAAAGATGATCCAGGATCGACGGGTCCCATCCAATTCTTCTGAGAATAAATTTTCTCAGTAGAATTAGTAGCAAGAGAACAGCCTCTTCTATATTGTTTCTTGGCACAAATGAGCCTTCCATCTGTGAACGTAAATTAGGAGGGCATGCATCAGTGCCACTGTACAAAAGAAACACTGCAAACTCCTTTTCTATTTTAGCCGTGGTGTCTTCATCAAGATTCCAATAATATAGGAGGGCCCGCCGGTATGACAAAATAGTTTCCTGGGGAGATCCAGCAAGTTTCCATAGTTCAGGAAGCAATTCAACTGCTTTGTTTAGAGTCTCTTGTAATTTACAGTCTACAGAATAGATTTCAGGCAGGCCTTCTGGCAATGCATTTTCAACAGTGTCCAAAATAACTTTGCATGATTGAGCAGCCTCTGAAAAATAGGCCAGGAAAAAATATTAGGCATGCAGCAGTAATGATCATAAATGTTTTCTTTTAAGAACACTTGATTTTTCATAATTTTTTGTTTCGTCGCATGAATTATATACTGATGAGGGAGGGAAAGGTAGAGACTGCAAGAAAGCAAGAAGCACATGAAAACTCATGCAAAATTCACAAATGTAATTCATTCGAAGTGATGATCACTTTACATATATAACTTGGTGAGTAAACATGATGTGAAAATTCGTAATTGTATACTTCAAAGAACTTTATATAGTGAAGCACAAACATGTCATCACATTCATCACAATTCTATTGATACATATATGACAAGGTGAATAATAGCCAAAAGAAGAAAAAAAAAATTATTGACAGGTCAAGATATTGATGGGAAGGGGGAATAAGATGAACGACATACCTTCATACCTTCCAAGACCTTGCAATGATTTTGCTTTAAGAAAAATAGCTTCAAGTAGTAAAGTAACAGCATGCATAGACATGGACGGGGAAGCATCACTTTGTGAACGGCGCCGATTTTGTTCACATCTTCTAGAAAGGGTAGCTTTAATCTTAGAAATCACTGCTGCAACATCTATTCCTTCAAACACATGAAGTGCAGCTTCTATATTTCCTTTTTGAAATTCAAGCCTCCCCAATAATGCTCTAGCTTCCTACAAAGCAAGAAGATCTCTTAGCTTAATGACGTATTGTGAATATAGTACATGAGATTTAAGCAAATCACAAGTAGCAGCAGAACAAGGAAACATCATTGCAATAACTCAGACTGTATATGAACAAAGTCATTTGCCGGAAATCCAAAGAAACTATTATAAATCTTTAAATAGAATATATATTTATAGAGTCAAGGCTTATGCATTATTACTATATAACCCTTTTACATAGGAATATGTAAATACTATCATATAACGCATTCAAACCCCATGTAAATCTTAATCAACTACTTGAATTATCTACCTTTATTGGCCTGGCATGTAACAATGAATATAAAATAAGCCAATATAGTTCAATACCAATAAATGATACCAGCATCACCGCTTTTATTGAGAGTCATTGAAAATAACTAACCCCACAATGTTTAGTGTCTCAATTGTGTAAAGTTCTAACTCAAGGATATTGTGCAACCATAAACAGAGAAGATAAACAGACCTATCTCAATATAGAAAACACGATTAACTTGTTTCATTTATAAGAAAACTAGATTCACAAGTGGCAAAAGGAATTCCACATTTCATTAATGTGCAAACAAATAATTACTTAATTAGGAGAACAAACTTCCACAAAGCAAAATAAACCCGTTGCTCCTTTTTCAGTATAAGTTAATTGACATCAGAAATGGTGCATCAGTTCTACCCATTGCTTGCAGAAACCATGCCCTTGCCCATGTGGTTATCCAAAATATTCTTTCATAGCTGGAACCCGCAAACAATGAGCCCTGTGATTTCAATATTGGTTGCTTCATTATAAGGAAAAGCAAGAGAGTGCACGAAGGGACTCTCATAAGACCATATCAAAATAGCTTCACTAAATTCACACCTGTGTTTTAGAGATCACTTCTTTTCCTCCTTAAAACATAGGGTAACTAAAAGCTGCATTTACAATATTCCTTATATAACCTTTTCTATACCCATAGAATTGCAGGAGAGAACCAGCTGGGATGATGACTTTATCCATCCCAAATCCCCATGATTTCAACATAAAAAAATTGTGAAATGTTGGTGAGAACAAATGATGATGTAAGACACGTAGAATTGAAAATATCTATTTTTATGCATACTGCTTGACAACAATTTGTCGGTTACTGTAACATATATGCTCCATGCACACAACTTTGTCCAAAAGTTCAATATTATACATATTACAAAGGCACAACCGGCAAAAATTTTACACACAAGTGTATAAGTTATAACTGTATCTCTTTTGCCATGTAGAAAGCCTCATGGGAAAATATTTCAAATCAAACCAGTGTTTCCACAGTTTTCTTCACCTGTAAAGTTTCTAGCTGAGTACAGTATTCACAAAAAAATACTCATGATTCTACCAAAACTAGCATCAAAGTTCTTGCTTTGCATAGTTTAAGGAATCAAAGTCCTTTTGAACAACAAAGAAGAAAATAATGAATAAGATGAATTAACTAACCATCTGATACAAGATACTATCCTCACACTAATCATCAGCAAAGTCCCAACCAAAAAATGAATATTTAGAGGAAACAAGATACCCCCGGTTTGGGCATTCCCTTTTATCTTGGCTACTACCACCTTAACATTAAAATAGCTGTAACACATGGACGGACTTCATCACACGCTTTTTTAGTACTCATAGAAGCTCTGTCATTATCAAGAAAAAGGTCGATTTTAAGGCATTGAAAAAGTTATCTCCAATATAAAAGCACTCATTCAAGAATATGCACTCAATCAACATACCACTGTGTCCCATATCAGGAAGTCATAGTTCTAATTCATTCATCTGATATACATACTTCTAAAACATGTTTTTGGTACAAGAACAAAAGCAAACAAATTAAGAAAAAAAGCAAAACTTAAATGCAACCAACCTCATAGTTCAGGTAACCGCTTTCACGAAGAGACGACTCTGCTTCTTCAATGTTGCTATTATCAAGCTTTGAGTCCATCTCACCAGCTCGAGACGAATATCCACTTGCTGAATAGTCCCGAGTAGCGAGGGACTCGGATGAAGCAATTAATTCATCTGCTCTTAGTTGCTCCCCTGAACAAATGCATTTTATCATCTTCCTGAACCTTGCTTGGACGCCAATTTTTTGCTTGTCAATCCAATTCTTAATTCTCATTATCTTTTATTACACTTGAAACTCTCCTAAAATATCATCAACAGCAAACATACAAAATTAGAAACCCACTAGAAAAAACTTCAACAACATAAACACATACTCAAGTCAATGGTTATGAATCCTTATTAGACCTTGAAGAAAACCAAAATGCCTAATTAGCAAAATTTAAAGGTTCGACAAGGGGGAAAATGAAATTAAAATCTAGGTCAACAAGATTGAACAACCAGTACCTCCTCTCTTAAGACTGTGAATTTGACCTTGTATATTCTAAGAAACCAAACGCAATAATTTAATAAGCATTAAACTCAAAAGGTCAAACTTAAACACCCAAATAGCTCCCTAGAAAAACCCCAGACAAAATCCAGCTTAAACCCGGGTAAATTCAGAGAATTTAACCACAAATTAGCAGCAAGCAAAAAAAAAAAAAAAGGCATCATCATTTGAAGTGAAAAGTTGACAGTAAAATACAGCCCCTTAAGTCTTAACAACATCATTAAGGAAAAAGACCAGTGAACAAATGAGATCGAAACAAGCTTAAAAAAAGATACCTTTTCATGATAAAAAGCATTGACTGAGCCCACAAGAAGCCAACTTGACTATACATCTCTAGTCTACAATTCAACAAATGAGAGTGAAAAAAACCCCTTAATTTTCTCTTGTTAAGCAAGAATCCAATGCCCCATCATCAACTCTCTCTCTCTCACTCTTTTCTTCTAACAGTTGAATGACTAATATGTTTCTTGCTTTCGAAGTATTGTTGTAAAGTTTGAAGCAGTTGAACAACAGAGTGACAGAGAAGAGAGACAGAGACGCGTGTGTGCATTAAATTATGAAATCTAACACCGGTAGGACTTGTCTGAAATGTGTGAACAGAGGGCTGATTTCTTTGAATTCTCCTTTTTTTTTTTTTTTTCAATATTAAAAGGGAAAATTGCAATAAAATACCCCAACATTTGGTGTATATACAATCGTATCGTACTTTTGTCAAAATTACAGATAAATACCCTTGACTAACACTTAGACCATTAGAGTTACCAGATGTCAGAATATAAGAAGGGTAATTAGGTCATTCTCTGTTAAAATTTTAAAAATAGAAAACAAATCTGGTTTAGAATTTTAAAAAATAATTGTAAAAGAAAAAACAAATAAATTTTTTTTTTTTTTTTTTTTTTGAAGATCTTTTTAACCAAGATCTATCATCATCTAAAGAGAAAATTAAAGATTAAAGGAAAAAAGAAAACTAAAAAAAAAAAAAAGTTAGTATGAGAAATTAGTGAATCCATCTCCATAATTATCATCAATTAAAGTGAAAATAATAATAATAATATTAATTGGAATCCATCTCTATCATCATCATTGATTAGAGATAAAAAAAAAATCAAAGATCTTTGTGTTTGAAGAAATAAAAAATCTGGGAGATCTGGGAACCACCCAGTCACCAGATCTCCATCATAACAAAAAAAAAATTAAAGTATTTTGTACCCAAATCTCCGTTGTTTTTGTTCAAGCATAATCAACAACAATTTTTTTTCTTCTTCTTAATCATCATCATCATCACATTATCAACGAAATCTTCTTCGTTCTAAAACAAAAACTCAATACCTCCATTGAAGATTTCTATCAAACTTAAATCTCCATTGTGGAGATCTCCACACTCCACCCACCAAACTCATCACCACTGCCGCCTCATCCCCTAACCAGCCTATACCACCGACTCTACCTTATTCCATCTATTGCTACGTGCACGTGCCGCCGCCAATGGCGAGCTCAAATGAGATCGGGTTTCCTTGGAGGAGATCTGTTGAGACTCTCCATAACTCTTGATGGAGATATATATTTTTTTTATAAAAAAATCCTTTTTCTTTTTGAAGATAATTTTTTTTTTCTTAAATATGTGTGATGTGGCATTTTTTTCATTGGACACCATGACTATGTAATATTCACACTTGGGGGTAATTGAGATATTTCATAATATTTGACCGGTCAACCATTAACTGTAACGGTCAAAGGGTTAGTCAAGGTTATTAATCTATAATTTTGATAAAGTACTATATGATTACATATACACCAAATGTCGAGGTAATTTATTGCAATTTACCAAAAAAATGGAATTAAAGTTAAAAACGGTCCTTCCACTTATTTTTAATACTTTAAATTTAATAGAATTGAATGTCCCTCACTGGCCCCACTTTACTAATTATAAGAGATAATTATCCTGTTGGCCATTCGGTTGATCACGTAGTATCAAAATGTTTAGGAAATTCGTTTTAAAATGGTTATTTTGATAAATAGTGTGATTAAAATAACCATTCGTAGAGAAACTTATCCTAGTGACCAGTTGGCCACCCATTTGGTAAAGCTCTACCTAGTGGCCACCCATTTTAATTTTGTAAATAAAATTAATCAATAGAATTTTTTTTTTAAAAAAATGAATATTAATTTGTTTTCCAAAAAAAAAAAAATAATAATTAAAATTTTTAATTAAAATTAATAGGAAAATATAATATTAATTAAATAAATAAAAAAATAAGTAAGCAATTAATATTCATTTTTTTACTATTAAGTTTTTTTTTTTTTTTTTTACTGACTTATATATTTTTTATTTAATTGATTAATATTCATTTTTCCTATCAATTTTAATTAAATGTTTTTAATTAATATTTATTTCTTTTTTGAAAAATAAATAAATTAATGTTCATTTATTATTATTATTTTTAAATTTTCTATTGATTAATTCTATTTTAAAAATTAAAAGCATGATCAAATTAGTGGCCACCGGGTAATTTTCTCTACGAATGGCCATTTCCATCACACAATTTGCCAAAAATGACCATGTTGAAACAAATTTCTCATCTAATGATTATTTCGATAGCGGATGACCAAATGTATGGCTACTAGGGTAATTATCCCTAATTATAATCTCTCCCTCACATTTTTGTATATACCATTTACGATGGCGATTTTTATTTTTATTTTTATTTTTTTTATATATATTATTGACAATTGTGACAACTTGAACTTGGGTAAAGTTGAATGAGCGCTCTTACTATTTAGCCATATTTGATGCTCTTATAATCTCTCCCTCATGTTTTTGTATACACCATTTGCGATGGCGATTTATATATATATATATATTATTGACAATTGTGGCAACTTGAACTTGGGTAAAGTTGAATGAGTGCTCTTACTATTTAGCCATATTTGCTCAACTACATGTTTGGTTTCTTCTACATCATCGGTAATTTTTTTTTTTTATAAATATTTTATTTTAATTGATTTTATAATTTTGTTTTTCATTTTTGCACATGTTGTTGTAAAATAGAGTTGGAATAGAAAGGAAATTACTTTCAAGATGTTGATGAAAAGTTACAACCTTTTCAAATGGTGTTTATATGTTTTATTAAAGTGGTGGAAAAGATACAACTATATGGTTAAAGGTTACTTTGTTTCACGAATGGGTGCAAAACAACAAAGGTTGCATCCTTTCATGAATGTGTGCAAATCATTCTATAAATTGCTCATTCCTGCACCATTTCAAAGAGGCTAGAATTTGGCTAACTTTGAGAGTTTGGCTAGTGATTTCTCCTCTCCATTTTTTTTCTTTTTCATATTTTTGTAAACTCATCTTATCACATTGTTTCATTGCCTTAAATTACCAATATTCTATATTAGTTTGCACAATGATAGAATTTCGTATCTTGTCCAGCTTACAAACATTAAAGGTGTTTACGGTCGACATTGATGCTTTATTGTATGCATTATGCAACACCCGATTGGTGGGGGCAAACAGTATTTTTAGGAAAGCATCATTAATGATATGTCTTGTCAGTCTTGAAGCACATAATTTCTATTTTGTAGCAATAATTTGTTCGATACAATTTATAGTTCGAAGCTGTTTTCTATTTGATTCAATAACTCTGGAATCTGGATATAAGGTACACAAATACCGGATTTTATCTAACATGTACAACGGTACTAATCTAAGACATCACTCTTTTCCACCAAGCCATATATATTGGGCAATGGAAACTGATTAATTAATTTATGATTTATTTTCTTATCCATGTTATCCATATAATATTATGAAATTGAGTAATGTTAAGTCGTCCAAAATATTTATCCACCAAAATCATACAAAAAATCTCATGATTTACGGTATCTTGACAACTCACATGCCACGTCATTTGAACATGATTTTAGACAAAAATTTTGAACAATCTAGCATTATTCTATGAAATTATATATATATATATATATAATTTTTCTATTGTCAGTTCGTCTTGATATATTTTATATCTGGACGAAGAATGTGGATCATTAGATTTACATACTTTAACTCAAAGTGTATGCACTCGTCAAAACTTCTCCATAATCTATGTTCCACATTCTTCGTCCTGATATATTTTATATCAAGATAAACTGATAGTAGAAAGACTATTTATATCTATATATAGTAGTACTACTTTTGTAAATTCTTTTGGAACTCGGAATCTTAGAGCATCTCTAATGCAAGAATGACTTGTGGAAAAAAAAAAAAAAAAGATGTCATGTAGGATAAATAGACCGTCTATTAAAAAAATATATCTCCAATGCAGTTGTGTATATTTAACTTCACACTAATGTGACAAAAAAAGTATTACACATTGTCAACATGACCGTCTACTTTTAGATGGTCTGTTACATAATTATTTTTTCGTTTGAGTCAGTAAGTATTTAAAATTGACATTAATTTTTAATCAATTTTTGGTAAGGAAATAAAATAAAATAAAATAAAATAAAAATTTGGACGTTTCATTAAAAATAATTGTGTTTTAAACAGAAACATTGGAGACCAAATTTTGAGTTGTGTCTACCCAGAAATCAAGACTCTTAACATTATTGTCATGTCAACGATTTTTGGTATACAAGCCACTTTTGCATTTGAGATGCTCTTATATGTCATTGTGAACGTGCTCATTGAATTTATACTTGAATTTCATGTTGGGATCGTCTTCTTCGCTTATATTCTCTTTCTTTGTTTGGTAGATTGTTTTAGTGATGGAAGGTGGGGATAATGAAATTAAAACAGTGTTATCAATTATGGTACTTTCCACTTTAACGTGGTAAAAATTAAGGGTAAATTACACACACCCCTTCAGGTTTGGGGTTAAGACACCTAGATGAAATACTTTGCATATTCTACATTAACACCCTTTTATTTAACACATTAGATGACTAATCTATGAAGTTGACTAAGTCTGACCTATTAAAAGTCCAAAATAACCTTATATAAAAAATAAAAGTAAAAGAAAAAATTAAATAAACAAATAACTAAAGTAAAAAAAAAAAAAAAAAAAAAAAAAAAAAGAAAAGAAAAAGAAAAAGAAAAAGTAAAGAAAAAAAAACAGGGAAAGTGGAAGCCATCATCGCATATGCCATTGCCAGATGGCCTCCACGGCCCTCCATTGCTGCCTCTTCCAATCTTGTGAAAAAAAATCTCCCAATTAATGCAATATCAAAACCCAACCACACCACATATCCAAAACAATGTCAATGCCCAACTTAATTCAAACTCATTTCAAATGTAAAACCTCCAATCCATATCAAAAACCTATAAATCCATCCACCAAATCACAAACCCATCATAGTACTATGCCGGAAAAGAGAACGGTGCAGGACATCTGTGAACAATTCAACGTCTCACCGACGTCCTATGCTGGATTTGGTTTAGGGAAATAATCATTTTCCCCCCTATAGTTTGACATATTAGATATTTTACCCTTCTAGTTTTAGTAATGACCATTTTTCCCCCTGAAAACCAAAATATTAAACATTTTACCCCCTAACCATTTGTTAGTCCATTAGTCAACAACTTTGACCGTCAAAAAATTATTTAAATGCCCTTATTACCTTAAACACATTAGTTATGCCCTCTAATGACACCATTAATTGTTTTTAAAGAAAAAAAAATTAGAAATAAAAAAATTAAACTAATAAAAGTATTTTAAAAAAAATAATTGAAAATAAAAAAATTATAAATTTAATTAAACTTTAATAAAAAAAAAATTCAGTATTTCAAAAAAAAAAATTAATGTTTTTTTACATTATTTTTACATTAATTAAAATTTTTAATTATTTTTACATTTCATTCTTTATATTAATGTTTTGTAAATTAAATTTTTATTTTTACATTTCATTCTTTATAATAATGTATTTTAAATAAATTATTCAATATTTCAATATATATATATTAATGTTTTTTTACATTATTTTTACATTAATTAAAAATTTTCATTATTTTTACATTTCATTCTTTATATTAATGTTTTTTAAATGAAATTTTTATTTTTACATTTCATTCTATATATTAATGTTTTTTAAATAAATTTTTATTTGTACATTTAATTCTTTATATTTATTTTTGTTTAAATAATTTTTTTTATTAAAGTTTAATTAAATTTTATAAATTTTATTTTCAATTATTTAAAAAAAAAATACTTTATTAGTTTAATTTTTTTTATTTCTGATTTTTTTTTCTTTAAAAACAATTAGTGGGTGCATAACTAATGTATTTAAGGGTAATAATGTCATCTAATTGATTTTTTGAAGGTCAAATATGTTGACTAACGGACTTTCTAATAGTTAGAGGGTAAAATGTCTAATATTTTGGTTTTTAGGGGGGAAAATGGCCATTATTGAAACTAGAGGGGACAAAATGGTCATTACTGAAACTAGAGGGGGTAAAATGTCTAATATTACAAACTACAGGGGGGAAAATGATTATATCCCTTTGGTTTAAGGAGGCGTTGCCATGCCTTTCTCTGATTTCTGTTGTGACTTGTGTAATTATTTTTTATTTTTTGTAAATAAAGTTTTGAAATGTCAAAATTAACCCTTTTGCTATTTTATTTTAAACAGAGGCCTGTTAAGTGCTGGGTGCTAGTGTAGAATAATCAAACTTTTCAATTTAAGTGTCTTAACATCAAACGTGTGAGTGTAATTTACCCAGAAAATAATCATGATTGTAAAAATGGCAAATAATGTGAAAATGCAATAAATTAGTCAAAATCGGTTTTCATAAATCACTTTTAGTCATGTTTCCAAAAAATTACATTTATAACAAAATTCGGTTTTTAAAAATCAAATATAGCGAAGCTGGTCTTAAATACTCTTTTAACTCTTAAACCGGTGACCCTTCAAAAAAAAAAAAAAAAAAAAAAAAAAAAAAAAAACTCTTAAACCGGTGCATTTTCTCTCATATATTGTTCCAAAAAAAAAAAAGGTGATCCATTAATGACACATATTGAAAATGTCTACAAGGTTATACTAAACAACCTGGGGGGAGGGGGGAGGGGTGAATAGGTTGACACACTAGTTTTAAAAACTCTTTCGTGACTAGTGTTAAAACCTTGGTGAGCATATAATAAACCTTGAACAAGATTGTTATGAGAAAAACAATTTGCACAAGTATGCTCAATTCACTACGCTTAGTCTACAAAATATATACCAAGAAACAATGCATCTCATACACAAGTATATTCAATAAAGAGCACATTCTACAAGTTGTATTATGAATATTACAATGAAAGATCACTAAGTAAAACTATACAACTTGATATAGAATATTGCAAGACACAAAAATCAAACACTTACAAGATACAAGAAACAAATGTTGATTCAACAAACAATGTGACCATCTCTTTTTATATCAATAACATTTTTACAAGAATATGAGGAATTGAAGATCTAAACAAGTTATATTAAATAAACATACAAATATAAAGAGATAGAGATAGAGATAGAGATATTTGACACATTGATTTTTACATGGTAATCCTCTGAAGAGGAAACATCCACGGGTTGAATTCATAACCACTCGCAAAGCAAATCAATTATATGAAAATGACATACACACTCAAGACTATCAACTCTATGATATTCATCTCAAGCTATCAAATCCTAATCTAACCCTCGGGCTAGTGAATCACCAAGCCTACTCCCTATCCAAGGTGTGTCCTAAACCTCTAGGAAGCAACTCCCTATCCAAGGCTCTCAAGCCTCTAGGAAGATTTCCTCTCTTAACAATCTAAATCACAAGGATCCTAGTTAAGCTCCCCTAGCTCAACCATCCAGAGTACGCAACTCCTTGCTAAGACTTTCGCTTGGCTATCTGGAACTCATTCCTAGCCAAGACTTCTTGCTAAAATTGAAGCTTCACTCACTCCAAGATGAGGCTTCCACCTTTTGCAAGGTAAATGATCTAAGTGATGCAAATGATGCAAACACATGCAACATAGAATATATGATCAATACATTCTATGGAAACTAGAAATAATCAATGAACACACAATGTATATTTTTCTAGTTCATGATCCAAAACGTGACATCACACAAAATGATGCATGAGCATATGAAATGTATGGATAAGGTACACTCCATGAAGATTTAGACATAGACAACAAAGTACACAAAACAAGGTTTTCTAGACCTTAAACATGAACACAAATCTAGAGCATGCAAAACACCTAAAACATGCCAAATCCTAGATTCTATTCATGTTACTAAAGCTTGAAAACAAAGCATGATCATTAAGCATATATTCAAGACTTTAGAACACAAACAACAAAAATGCTAGAATGACAAGATATGATCAATGAATATGATCAATGAATATTCTAGTAAGTACTTAGATCATATATAATCACAATAATCAATTAAATCCTAATTAGCTCTAAATACAAAATCAAATGTGCTAATCCTAGAATTATTCAATTAAAGGATCAAAGCACATTTCAAGGATTATTAATTATAAAATGATTCAATCAAGTCTCAAATAATCCTAGATATCAATCTAATCACAATACAACTCTCAAACATGTGAAAATCAAATAATCAAAAATTCTAGTTCACATATGTCTCTAATTAGACTTTTGATTAAGATTGATTATGAAGATATCTTTCTTAATAGCATTCATCAAACATATACATACATATAGAAGAAGAAACCCCAGGCAAATTGAAGGTTATAAAAGAAGAAATCACAAAGATAAAGTCAATACCTCTCCATAACCGATGTCACGATTTTCTAGGTAGAATACCTTGAAAACTCAATCAAATAACTGCAAGATCAGTTGGAAAAGGTAGAAGACTCAATTACGAACAATCTTCAACTTGAATCACTCAATTCCGACTTCGTATGAAGAAGTTATGGTGTTTGGAAGGTGAGAAAGTTGGAGAGAAAAAAACTGACGGGATTTCTATCTTTTTCTTCTAGAAAACAAATGGAGGGAATTGGGAATATTTAAAAGAAAGAGAAAAAAGGAAGATTTCAGCTAATCACAAGAGGCCACATCAGCCTCCTGGCCGTGTGGGGCGCGTGGGCCACACGAGACCAGATGGCTGGTTAGCCCGTGTAGCACACAGCCTCCACACGGGGTGGCCAAGGCATGGTCTTTGGCCATGCATGCCTCTCTAATGCACCTCCTATGTTCTTCGATGGTATTCGGGCCTCCGAACTCTGATTTCAAATCTGTTTTCGGATTACGAATCGTGACTCTCTCATGCACAACAGAAACTATGAAACTTTGACAAAATGTTGAGAATTCATCTCAGAAAAACGACGACGAACACAACTCAACGAATGAGAATGAAAAGTAGTGTAGCTACATCATTTGGACTCAAAACTTAATGAATGAGTAACCAAAATGATTGAGACTCAATAAGGAATCAATTAAGAATATGTACAAGACCAAAACATAAGAAACATAAACAATCAAACACAAATTCACATATGAATGTCATTTCCTAGACATAGTCTTAGAACATGCAACTCTACAATATATGAGCATTTGAGTTCAATGCATGAACATGTGAATGTGTTATATAAATGGTGCACAACAATGCAGGGACACTTATGAATGATTTGTGTGTGTGTGCCTTAACGCCTTGCAAGAGGAAGAAGAAACTTGATACTTTAGCATCCAAGTACGCACTTTTCCTCTTGAAGACGATATTTGCATGAGAAGTTGCCTTTCTTCCTTTAAGCTTCTTTTCACCAAGAACCGCCTAAGCAACTAATTATTACAAATAAAGAGAGTTTTGCAATGGAATCAAACCAACAAAGATCAAGGATCTTACACATATGTATGTTTCATGATTCATTCATACATGTTCCACGATCCATTTGTGATAAAAAAAAAAACACATATTGTGTTTTAATGAAGGGTATTTTGGTCAGATTTGTGTTTTTATTGTTCATATCAATCCCCTGAAACCCAAAATATTGGTCATTTTCCTCCTTCTGTCAAGTTTTCCATCCAAAATAACGTCGAGACCTTTAATTGAAAAATTTAAAGACATCATCGGGGATTGAACCCTTAACATTGTGATCAAAAGCTATAAGTCCTAACCAACTGGGCTACTCCAACTCATTGTTGTTGGTTTGTTAATTTAAATGTATATAGCTATATAGTTATATAATTTGTGTAAAATAATTTAAATATGTTTATATAATTTAAAATAAACTCATATATAATTTTAAATAAACTCATATATATATATATAATTTAAATAAAATCATATTTAATAATAATAAATAAAAACAGATTTATAAAAAAGAAAAAGAAAATAATAAAACAAAAGGAAAAAATTCAAAAAAAAAAAAAAAGATTCTTTCTTTTGTTTAATTTTTTTTTCCTTTAAAAAAAAAAATTATTTCAATTTGATATAAAATCTGGAAAATCAAAGCCCAAAAATTGAAATGGGAAAAAATAATAATAATTCAAAAACGAAAAAGAAAAAAAGAAAAAAATAAAATAAAATCCTTATTTTTTGAATTTTTTTCCTCTTGTTTTCTTTTTTTCTTTTTTTTTTCATAAATCCGTTTTTATATATTATTATGATTTTATTTAAATTATATATATGAGTTTATTTTAAATTTTATAAACATATTTAAATTATTTTACACAAATTATATAACTATATAGCTATATAAATTTAAATCAACAAACCAACAATAATGAGTTGGAGTAGCCCAATTGGTTATAGCGTGTGGTTTTTGATCTTAAGGTTGAGGGTTCAATCCTTGATGATGTCTTTAAATTTTGCAATTAAAGGTCAACTTTATTTTGGATGGAAAACTTGATAGAAGGGGGAAAATGACCAATATTTTAGGTTTTAGGGGGTTGACTAGCTATTATTGAAACTATAGGGACCAGATTATCTAATATAGCAAACCTCAAGGGGGAAAATGATAATTTCCTTTTTTTTTTTTAGAGGAAAGTTGCATGGGTGATGTTGACAATAATCATGATTTAACATTGTTTAACTAAAATTTACTCGTATTTTCGGGTGGAGAGAAATCTACTCATAAAAAGTTAATCACAAAAAATTTAATATATATATATATATATTTTTTGGAACGGCAATTTTATTGCAAGGGAAAAAGAACCCAAAAGAACACAAACAAACAACCAGGTTACAGACCGAAGGCTAAGCAGCCAAACATGCCCAACAGAAAGAAAGCATACAGAAAACAAACACCACCAGAATTAGTGCACCAATAGAGTATGACACAGACGCAACTAATCACTTTACAATGCAGAGAACCCCCACAGCAATAATACAACTAAACCCATACCGCTGATGCAAAACCAATCTCAAATGCTACCCCATTGAATGATATCCCCATCTCTATTAGCACCCTTCCTTGCCAAATTGTTAGTGAAAGAATTCGACGCTCTCGAGCAAAAATGAACCAATAAATTCCCATGCTTCCTTGCATAATCTCGAATGTCATAAACTAGTTGAACATGTTCCACACTTCCAAAATTATATGAATTAATCCAATTGACAGCTGCTAAAGAGTCACTTGCTATCTCTATTGCCTGACCCTGTAAACCCAAATTTTGAACACATAGAGAGCACGCCATATTAATGGCCATTAGCTCCGTTTTAATTGCATCTTGAGTGCCAACAAATAGTGAGAACAAACAGAGCACCACTCCACCGTTATTTCGCAAAACCCCTCTATTCTCGTCAATCCAGGTTGACCTTTGGCTGAACCGTCCACGTTAAATTTAAAAATCGCAACAACGTGCGGTATCCAAGCAATAGACGTTTGTTTCTTAACTTTCAAGGGATCCTTACAAAGTTGGCTTACATTTTGAATGAGAATTGTTTCAGGATCATTAGACCCACATCCATGATGCTTAAACCACCATGCCACCCGGAACTGGATTGTATCCATTGCAACGGACATGGCTGACTCCTCATCTTTAAAAATCTTACGATTTTGAGCTTCCCATATCATCCAGACTATGGCAAAAAACAACGTTGTCCATGCGTGTTTGCTGTCCTGCCAAGGGCACATGAATACCTATCCACGAGCCCATTCAACGACTGACTTGGGCACACATCCTTTAATTCCCCACCATTCCATTCCTATTGACCAGAGATTCCATGCCCAGCTACACTATAAAAAAAGATGATCAGTCAATTCTTCTATAATGTTGCATAGAGGACAAACCAAGCTCACACTAGGACATAACCCGAACCTGCTTTACCATAATTCTTCCTTGTAATAATTGCCATACAAAAATCTCCACCTTGCCAACAAAACTTATCAAACACCGGTACATCTATCACCCTATCCTCCCAAACCTTGCAAAAAGAGTTCACTGGAAACAGCCCATTAGTTGATGGAGTCCATGCAATACAGGGGCGTAGTTGGAAAAAAATTTCAGGGTGGGCTAATCTATTTTTTTTTTCTTATTTAAAAATCCTAAAATTTTGAACTAACCACTAAGCAAAATTTTTCTTTGTAATAATCAAATCAAAATGATACGAGAGAAATTTCATAAAAAAATAAAAATAAAATCAAGGGTATATCTGGTAAAAGATAATGGTAACACACAATCAAATTTTTCAATGTATATTTTTTCTTTTCAAATCCCCAAAAGTAAAATAAACCTTAGCTTTCCCAAGATTTTTCTTCTCTTTTCTAACTTTGCTATCCCATAAGAAGACACATTAATATACAAAACCTAAATGGCTAAATCTCATTAATAAAATACAATACTTAAATAACAATCATAAAATGCAAAACCTAAAATTAAAATCATTCTAAGTAAATAAATAAAAAAAGATTAAAGTTAAGGGAATTTACTTTCAAATTGAGAGATTTAAGAGAAGAGAGAAGTCAAAGAAGTTAGAGTTTGAGATTTGGGAAAGTGGAAAAGAAAGAAAAAGTGAGGGGTTTAGGAATATGTTGAATAATGATTGTTGAAACAAGAGAGATTTTTATTTTTTATTTTTTTTATTTGTTTTATTTTGGCTGATCTATTTTAACAAAGTTTTTGAGCTGGTTGGACATATTTTATAAAGTTTTGTTTATTGGGCTTTATTAAGTCTAAAATTGTTTTTACAATTTTATTTATTGGGCTTTAGTAAGTTTAACCACCAGAAATCAAACTCAAAATTATTTTTCAAAACTTAAAATTATTTTTTAAAAAACTTGGGTGGGCTGTAGCCCACCCAAGCACATGAAGGGCTCTGCCCCTGATGCAATAAAGTCTAAAATTGAAGGCCAAACTGATATGCTTTGTAAAAAGGCTAAAAAACACTGCCACTGCCCCTGTTCCCAACCCAAAACCTGTCTTCTCAACTCAAACGTCCAAACCCATGAAGAATCCACCCACTCACCGTAGTCACTAACAACAATATCCTTGACCACCGCTAGCGTATAAATTCTTGGAAAAGACTCTTTCAATGTGTTCGAATCATCACACTTAATTTCCCAAAAATTTACACAATTTCCATTGCCAATAACAGCCCTCAAACACTCCTCCATAATAACTGCCGATATGTTCCCAGTTGCAAACACAGAAGCCACAGCTTTAGCAAAATTCGTAGCCATCCTATTTACCTCACCTTTCCAGAAAAGGTCAGTATCTCGTAGCCTATATCTTGCTATAATAACCCTTCTCCATAGTGAATTCTTTTCAATGCCAAACCTCCATGCCCACTTAGCCAATAGAGCTTTATTTTTCATCGTCACTCTTCCTATTCCAAACCCTCCATTATCTTTTCTTCTGCACACCGACTCCTATTTCACTGTGTGTACCCTTCTTTTTTCCAATCCATCTCCCCAAAGAAAATCTCTTTGAAGTTTCTCAATAGTACGAGAAATTCCCATCGGTATTTTAAAAATAGACATAAAATACGTAGGGATGCTTGACAGAACCACTTTTATCAGAACTACCCTACCACTTTTTGACAAAAATCTCGGTTTCCATAATTTATATATAACCCAAACATAATTTAAAAACCAAATATTCTTTAGAATAGATTTTACTGATTTCTCAAACAACCTACAACCTATGCAGGGGTGATGTTAGGAATTTGATTTTGGAGGACCAAAACAAAAATTAATATTTAATGTCACGCACTCACGCAAGAAAAATATATTAATATTTAAGAAAATAAATTGTTAAAAAACGTGGTACCCTTAAACTAAAAGTTATGTCACAAAAAAAATATATTAATTTGGAGAATTAAAATGTAACTCGTTGCTCTTTTATATTTCGAAAATCATTTAGAAAATTAGAACCAAATTTATCTTCTTCTTTTTTTATGCGAATAACAAACAATGTATAGAGTAAAACTTAAAGAATTGTCTGAAGACAAAATAAGTATTGTAAAATAAGATAGTAAACCTTCAATATATAATTTTTTTTTTCTTCTGAAGTATTACAAAAATTCAAGATTTTTTTTAGGGAGTGGAAGGACTTGAACCCACAACCTCGTGGCATAGATGTAAGAGATTTACCACTAAACCACCCTCATCTCGTTAGTAAGCATTCAATATTTACTTAGCTTTTTACGGTGAAAATATATGAAATAATAATGTATATTAGACTAGACAATAATATATAAAATAATAGGAAATTATTTATTTTTCTTTTTTGGATTGGAAATTTAAATCATGAAAAGAAAAGGGATTGATTTTGTATCATACTTTCATAAGCAATAAAATAGTTTAAAATAAAAAAATGAGCACTATCAACGCCCAATGAGTGGAAATAAGCCTTGAAAACATCTTTTCTTTCCTAGAAACTTTACTAAAACTATTATCTCTAAATAAATATGAAAACATACATTTTCTATATGCTTATGAAATTAATAGGTATCTTTTTGAAAACATTAATACTTAATAAACTTTATACAGGCTAAGCTTAATCTAATATGTAGAAAACTATTATGTATTGGGCCGTTTGGTATGGGGTAATCAAAATAATGTGATTTCTGAGAAAGTGAAACCCAGTAATGTGATTCCTGGGAAAGTTGTATACATGTGTTTGGTTGTGCATGAGAATATTATGTCGGATTCCTGGGAATATCAAGTAATAGTGTTTGGTTGAATTTTTTTTTTTTTTTTTTGAATCATTTTTTCCATAATTACATAAAAAAATATTGTAATAAAAAAGAAAAAAAAACATTTCCAGATTCGATCTTCACCGTTCATCTCTAAGATGGATGGTAGAGATTGAATCTGAAAATGATGATGAACAGAAAATAACAGTCAAGCAATAAATAAAAAAAAAAAAAATGAAACCCAGGTTTGTAAAAAAAAGGAAATAAAATCAATCTAGAAACACAGCCACCATCTTTAACAACATCAAATACCAATCACCAACACCCAATTCAAACACCAATCATCATTATTGGTGGTTGCTTAGACATATTGACTAATATTTTTCCCTCATCTAAACTTCCACTGTTTTCAAGTTTCTCAATCGAAGGCCCTTTGCACAAATTGACATAGAATGTATATTCCCAAATGTAGCATTAGGTATCTCACCAATCAAATTCATCAAACCCCAGTTCAATTCTCCCATCTTCCATTTTTTTGAAACCAAAAAACCTAGAAATTTGGTACTAAAAATCTTCTAATGTTAACGCACAAAAGATGGGATTTTTTTTTTTTTTTTTTTTTTTTTTTTTTTTGGGTGTGAATCCTGGCTTTAAGAAAATGAAAATTGTAATCAACTTACTGGACAAAAAAGATTGGATTTTCTCTCCCATGGGATTTACCCATTTCGAATCTGGCTTTAGAAAAAAAAAAATATGGGCAAAAAAGATGGGATTTACTAGTCAATAGGGTTGATTTGGAAAAATGAAAATTTGCATGATTGACTGATTACAAACCATAAAAAAAAAAAAAAAAAAAATAAATTGAAATAGAAGTGGAAGAACAAAGAAGATGAAGACCCAGATTGAACGAAGAAGAAGAAGAAGAAGTGGTTTGCTCGTCGTCGTTGTTGTTGAGCAAACCCAGATTGACTGGATTTCAATGAAAAGAAATTAGGGATATTTGGTGTTTTAGCTAAGAACTAACTAAATATATTCTCCGTAAATATAATGCAGATTATAACTTAAACTTTTACATTTTACAAGTGTTGAACCATAGACTTTAAAGATAGATAATGTTAATTTTACAATTCTATTACAACTTCATGTCTGATACATTTTGCATACTTTTTATATATAAACTAAGAGTAGTGCTATTAGCACACCCCCTACCGGTCTATTTATGCCCCTCTTTTTAAAATTTTAATTTAATTAAATAAAGTTAAATAGTTTTATTAATTTATTTTATTTATTTCCAAAATTACCCTTTTTTCTTATTTTTCAAACTTAATACATCCCATCTTTATCTATCTCAAATCTCTTTATCTCTGATCTCGTCTTTCTCTCACGAAATCGATCTCTCAGTCCCCAAATAAAAAGAGAGCTAAGGTAGTTTACTTAATTAATTAATTTTCTTATTTCTATCCGCCCTTGCTTCATCGTATTGACTTGCTTGCTATCGCGCAGTGTTCCTTCATGCCTCATTTTGGCATAGCTATCTACAAACTAAATAGGATATCAAGATTCTCATAAGATAACAAGCAGTCTTTCATCTTTGCTTTCTCCTAGTTAGCAGACGCATACGATAGCTATAGAGAATCTTTTTCTCATCTTCATCGTCTTATCTATAGTGATGGAGTCATCTCGACTGGCTTCCCCCTCCTTCTCTGTCTCCCTCTCTTTCTTTCCCCTAGAACAACCCTTATGGGTGTAAGTTCTTCGTTTTGAATGTGGTAAGCATGTGTAGTGATTACTCTTATTTTCTTCTATTGCCTATTTCCTACTGGTAAGAAAGGGTGAGGACAGGTAAGACTATCTGAGGTATCTTTCCTCTCTTTTCTGTCTTTCTGTCTTCTCTTATAGTTAAGTTTTTTTTTTTTTTAAAATCCAAGATCTCCAGTCCATAGTCTCTCATCTCAGCCATGTCTTCCCTTCCAATATGCGTTCAGTCTCAAGTGAAAGCCAGCCCAGTAAGCAAGCACAAGTAGCAGTTCTATCAGGAAAGGGAGACAGTTGAGTGGGGATTCAAGATGTTAGTTCGCACTGACTCGTACAACCTTGAATTGCAATCGGCCTTGTCGGCGGAAGAAAGGACCAAGAGATGAAGGCGGAGCTGAGGAGCTTGAATCGCTTTGGAATGAAGAGATTAAAATAGAAAAGGATGGATGTTCATTCGCTTCGATGGCTATTAGATTTAATTACTTTATATAATTTTTATTTTTTAAAAATTGTATGTCTTTTTTAGTAATTTTGATAAAGAAAAAAAAGTAATACTAAATAATTTATTAAGTGGGGCATAAATAGATTAGTAGGGGGTGTGCCAATAGCACCACTCATAAACTAATGGTATTATGTACTATTTTAATTGAATCTATGTTTTACGATATTGTTTTTGAAACTAATATTTTATTAAAAAATTCTCATTATATATATATATATATATGAAGGTTCTCCCATCAGATAATTTCAAGACGACCAACCACGGCAACATGTTTTAATAAAAAGTTGATTTTTTTAACAAATATTTAAACTTATTAAAATATGTGGCTATGGTTGGTCGTCCTGAAATTATAATTTCAAGACGACCTGATGGGAGAACATCCCTATATATATAATCTTCTATCTTATAAGAAAGTGAGAATTTAATTAATTTAATTTATTTTTTTACCATTTTTCTTCAACTTCATCTTCAATAAAAAAATGCACAATAATTGATTTTTTTTTTTTGAAAGCCTATTTGATTATTTTTTATAATCACCATTTTACTGAAAAATTAATAAGTTTTATTAATTAATAATTTAAACTTATTTCAGTAAAATTTAAATTAATAGTCGGAAAAGGATGAATTAACGACAACGATTGTCACAGTCGAAAATAGTCATCGAAAGTCAGTTACTGAATATATATTTTTTGCGACTAAATTAGATATGGTTGACAAATGTGTAATTCAATGACTAATTCTTTAGTCATAAATCCTATATATCTGGTAGCAGAAGAAATTGAATCCATGAAGTGTATGTTTGCGACTAATAACTTATTATGGTTGCTAAAAGTAACATTTAGTGACCATTTATTATAGAGCAAAATTCGTAAGTAGCCCAAAAATAATGGGCTTATGCAAAGCTGTCACATCTCAATAAGTTATTATTATTATTATTATTATTTTTATCAAAGAGAAATGATTTTGGACAAGACTGCCCTTATCTACCTTTTCACTTTATTCTCTGACAAACCTTTTTCTTTCCCTTTCATATGTTTTTTTTTTTTTTTAATCATCTTCATCGCCTTCATCAATGGAGATCTATTCCAGACCTCCATATGGAGGTTTATTCGACCTCCATTGATGAAAGTCTGTTTGATCTTCATCACACATAAGGATAACACTTTTTTTAATCATCTTCATCGCCTCCATCAATGGAGGTCTGGAATAGATGGAGATTTGTTCGACCTCCATTAATGGAGGTCTATTCTATCTCCATCAATGGAGATTTGAAAAAAAAAAAAAAAATTTCTTAGAAAATTGAAAATTGGAAGAGAGATTGAAAAATAGAAAATTTGAAGTTTCCAGAAACATTACACACTGAAATGTAATTTTAGCGTGTAATCCTTTTATAATTTCAGTGTGTAAAGATGTTGATATTCAGCGTGTAATCATGTTAACATTTTAGCATGTAAAGATTTCCATCGTATAATCATGTTCATATTTCAGCGTGTAGAAGATTCAGCATGTAAAGATTTCAGTGTAAAACAAAATACTTTCAAAAGACTTTTGAGTGGACAAATGATATCCGATTTTTGCCCATAATATATCGTTGGAATCGTTTCGACGAGGAGAACAATATTTTATAGAGAAAAGATTGGAAAAAAAAAAGTTTTAGAGAGATAAAAGTGTTATCCTTATGTGTGATGGAGATCAAACAGACCTCCATCAATGTAGGTCGAACAAACCTCCATATGGAGGTTTTGTAGTAGACCTCCATTGATAAAGGCAATGAAAATGATTAAAAAAAAGAAGAAATTATGAAAGAGAAATAAAAAGTTGTGTCAGAGAATAAAGTGAAAAGGTAGATAAGGGCAATCTTGTCCAAAAAACATTTATCTCGGATAAAAAAAGAAAACTTATTGGATGGGACAGTTTCGAAAACTGCCTAAATTTTCTGGTCAAATCATGTAATTTTGCCTTTATTATATTGTCATAAAAAGTTAGCCACCAAATATCAATTTTCTTATAGTGGGTATTGGGCTGTATGGAGGAAAAACTTTTGACTCTATCTTGAGATTTCCTTGATGCCAAGTTCATAGCTGAAAAGGTGCCAATAGCCATTCATGGAATGGCTCCGGATAAAGCCCCGAGTCTGAATGGGCTTACAGGTGCGTTTTACTGTAAGTGCCTCACTTTTTAATTGACTAATTTCAGTGACAAAATCACAATGGGGTTTAATCTTGTAAGGGTAGTTTAGAATTGAAGAAATTCTACTCAAATGTTTAAGGACCTCATTGTGGATCTCAAGAGCTTCAAGGAAGGTAGCTTCTTGAACTTGACTCCTAATTGAAGAGATTTAGAGTGCACACACACACAACTCATGCATTTTAGTATTTATGTTTGTTTTGGTATGGTTGGTAAAATCTCTTTGTATTTTATAGATTTATATTTATGAGATTTTTTGTATTTTTACAAGTCCTACTATGTGTGGATTTGTCTCTAGATGAGTTTCGAGTGATTCGGAGACTTATCTATGTGTTTCAGATGATTTTCGAGATATTTGGGACATTTTGTGTTTTTATTGGAAATCGGAATTCAATTCCGAGCTTAGAATGGAAAGTTATGTAATTTTCCATATTTATGATTGAGTTCGGATCCATATTTTGAAGACAAAATCGAATTCTAAGTTCCAAGGTCAACTAGACCGAAGGTCACTCGGATCGGGAGCCTGCTTAGTGTGGCATGATAGCCACACAAAGCTAGAGGTGGCGTGTGAAGGGCGTGCAGCCCACGGGAGCAAGCCTTCTCTGTCCCCGTTTGGCGCACGGCCCTTCAACGCTCTCACCCACTTGTTTCTATGTTTTTTCTACTTTTGATTGTTTTAGTTTTTTTGTTTGTTTGTGTTAATATATATTAATATATATATATATATATAAAATATGTAAACGGTGATTGTGTTGTTTTTTGTCTGTTGTGTGTTAATATATATATATATATATATAATATCTAAACGCTTTTGTATGGTTTTCAATTTGTTTGTGTGTTAATATATATATATATATATATAAAACACAAAAATGTGCCCTTTTTTTTTTTTGCAAGACCTGATATATACATATATTTTTTACTTTCTTCTTCACTTGGACACACACATTTTTTTAGAGCAAAAAATTCAATTTAGAGAGAGAGAAAAATATTTTTCAAGAGAGAGACTTTCAAGATCCCATCTTTACTCATCCCAATCCAAAACCCATCATCTTCACACATCATCTAGCATGTTCTAGGTATGATTTCTCATGGGTTTTTATATTTGCTCACATGACTTGTAGTTAGAACATCCTTGCATCCTTCAAGATTGTTCTTTTATTACTTGACTAGTTTCAAGATTGCTCTTTTATGACTTGACTTAGTTTCAATATTGTGTTTATTGTGTTTTGAGAGTTGTATTGTGGTAGATATTGCATATAGGACTTTGTTTGTCTATTTTGTTATGTTATATGCATGCCATTTAGTAAAATGATATCTAGGAATGTCTAACATGTTCATCCATGCCTAGATAAGCTTAAATGTCTAACCTTGCATTTTAGCATCTTGAATATTGTTAATATTCACACTAGGTTGTTTTATCTCTTCATTTAGAGTCAAGTCTTGTATTTTCCTTTTGGTAGTTTGCAAACATGAACTAAATTCACTTTTGAAGGCCCACGGGTAGCAAAGACGGATTAGTAATCTTAGGTGTGATGCGGTCAACCTAGATTGTAATTGTATTTGCAATTAGTTGATTGAGGTTCTAGTGTGACGCACAAAACAGCCTGTGGTTTTTTCCCCGTGTGGGTTTTCACGTAAAAATCATGTGTTATTTACTTTCCGCATTCTCTACACTTGATTTTATTTGTTAACTAGTTGGGGTAAATTTTGTTATCTTGATTAATCTCGAAAATTGGTAAAAAGAGATTATAATCTATTCACCCCCCCTCTAGATTATATTAGGACTCATTTATATTTATTTTCATTTACCAAAATTTTTAGGGATTAATAGTAGAGAGCGTGATAGAGGCCTGTCTGAATTGATTGAATAATGAGGACAAATGAGTAGTTGTTTGAGCCCGATGGTATCACATTTTTTTTCCGCCAATGATAGCTTGCTTTTCTCGAGAGCGACTGTTAGAGATTGCTTGAATATTAGAGGGCTGATGGACGTTTACTTAGGTGCTTCAGGTCAGTTAGTTAATTATGGCAAGTTTGCTATGTGCTTCAATGGTGTAATTTCACGAGAAGAGGGGCGCGCGTGGCTGCAACCGTGGGGGTGCATCGGGTTTGCTGCCATGAAAAGTATACGGGCCTTCCGGGTTTTGCCATTAGAAATAAACGGGCTTTGTTCAATGATATTAAAGATAAAATTTAGGATAAGTTAAGAGGCTGGAGATGTAAGCTGTTATTGATTGCTTGTGTTAGAGCAGTTTCTATATAGGACCCGGGCCTACAACTTTTGGCCTATGGTCCATTTTTGTCCTTTAGGGTTTTCTTTTTCTTGGACACGTGTAATACCCTTATTGTATAGAACAATATTATTTAATGAACACTTTCTTTCTCAGTTGCTTTAGCTGAGGGTTTATTCCCAAAATATCTTTACTTCCTCTCTGTTTTCAAACTTGGTATCAGAGCTTCAAGGCAAGAGCCGTTGCCACCAATGTCGACTGATGGGCATGACCCTTTGACTCCAGCTGTGACCAACTCAGCTCTAGCAATATCTAGCACAAATGATGGGACACCATTGACAACCTCATCTCAAATCTCAACAGGACCATCTTTTGGGAAACCATTGAGCTCAAGCCTAAGTGTGAGGCTCAATGACTCCAACTATATCCTTTGGAAGATGATGGCCATGGCTGTGCTCAGGGGACAAAGATTGGATGGACACATATTGGGTACCACACCTTGTCCACCTCAATTTATCATTAACTCAAGTAATGCTCAGGTCTTAAACCCAGATTATGATGACTGGTTCACTACAGACCAAGCCTTGTTGGGCTAGTTGTATGGTTCGATAGAACCTGTTATGGCTTGTGATATACTCGGGAATGAAACAAGCTATCAAATGTGGAAAGCTCTTGAAGACCGCTTTGGTTCTGCTAACAAATCAAAGGTGAATCAGCTGAGAATCAGCTTACAGGCAACTAGAAAGAACAACATGAAGATGAGCGAGTATCTTACAGCTATAAAGCAGATTGCAAACAACTAGGCCCTTGTAGGAGAACCCTTATCTGACAGCTACCTTATTTCTAGTGTGATATTAGGTTTAGATGCTGAATATCTACCTGTTACTTGCCAAATTAAAGCAAGAGGAGTCATTTCATGGCAGAAGGCTCATGCCATATTGATAACCTTCGAAAACACACTCACTAACTCAACTTAATCAGCAATAGAGGCACTGATTTAGCTAATGCCATAACTAACTTTGCTGGACACAAACAAAACAACAATAGCAACTCAAGCTTTAATAATAAGAATCAGAACTCAAATCAGTTCAAGGGTCAAGGTAGAGGCAATGTCAGTGGTAACTTTCAAGGAAACGGTGGAAGAAATAGGGGAAAAGGAAGATCTTACAGCAGTAACAACAAGCCTACTTGTCAGGTCTGTGGTAAATTTAGGCATAGTGCAGCATATTACTATTACAGGTTTGACAACCAATACATGGGGAGTGTTCCTAATCAGAACAAAGGGGCTCCAACAGCTTTTGTTGCTTCACCAGATACTGTGAATGACCCTTCATGTTATGCTGATAGTGGAGCCAGCAACCATGTTACTAGTGACCAAGCAAATCTGAATCAGAAGTATGATTACGATGGTAAGGATAATCTAATGGTAGGTGATGGAAATAGACTCAAAATTACTCATATTGGTAATACAACTATTCCCTCCCTCACAACACAATCCTTGAAACTTAAAAATGTTCTTCATGTGCTTGCTATAACTAAAAATTTACTAAATGTTTCAAAGTTGGTTCTGATAACAATGTATATATGGAATTTCACTCTGGTTTTTGTGTTGTGAAGGACAAAACGTCAGGCCAAGTGGTTCTGCAGGGGAGAATTAGAGATGGGATGTACCAGCTGCAATCAAAACTCTCAAAAAACCTCTCCAACACCAGAAAACATCAAGCTGCTGTCTTCCATTCCCAAATCAAGAAAGATGTGTCATCTATTCCTTCTAGTTTTTTAGTTAATGTAGTTTCTTTAAATTCCACCAAAGAAGAATGGCATAGGAGATTAGGCCATCCTTCTAGTCGAGTCCTGAGTCAGTTTTTGAACTCTTGTAATATCAAAGTTAATTCCAATGAAAATCAAAGATTTTGTGAAGCCTGTCAATTTGGCAAATCTCATGCATTACCCTTTAATCATTCTTCTTCTCATGCTAGAAAACCTCTTGAATTAATTCATACAAATCTATGGGGACAATATCCAGTTGCTTCAATTTCAGGCTTTAGATACTACATACACTTCAACCCCTTGAAAAACAAATCAGAATCTTTAGCAGCTTTCCAACAATTCAAAAAACTTGTAGAAAACAAGTTTGAAACAAAAATTAAAACAATCAGATCCGACTAGGGGGGGGGGGGGGGGGGGGGGGGTGGGGTGATGAATACAGACCTTTTCTTCATCTTGTTCAAAATTGTGGGATTGAATTCAATCATCCATGTCCTCATACCTCAGCCCAAAATGGCAGAGCTGAGAGAAAGCACAGACACATTGTGGAAACTGGCCTGACCTTGCTTGCTCAAGCTTCAATGCCATTGAGGTACTGGTGGGAGGCATTCCAAACAATTGTCTTTTTGATAAACAGACTACCAACTCCATTTTTAAAAGGTTTTTCATCTCTGGAATAGTTAATCAAGAAAAAACCAGATTTCAAGTCTTTTAAAATTTTCGGCTGTGCTTGTTACCCTTGTCTTAGACCATACCAGCAACATAAATTCCATTTTCATTTAACAAAGTGTGTATTATTGGGTTATAGTGATTTTCATAAGGGTTACAAATGCATGAGTTCCTATAGAAGAATTTAATCTGAAGGAATGTTATTTTTTATGAAACTGAATTTCCTTTCAAACCTGGTTTCCTCCATTCAAACAACTCAAACACTCAAAGTGAAACCATCATTTTCTGGTTTCCAATCTCTGCAGCTTTTAATCAACCAATCACCAAGGAAAGCACATCTCTAACATCTGCTGAAGCACCACAAAGTCCAGCTAGTCCAACACAGGCTACTCAACATAACAACTCAGAGACTCAAGGTACCATTAGAACTCAGATTTCTTCTGGTAGTCCAATTGAACCCATTGCTAATATAGACAGTGTAAGAACATCACCATCAGTTCAAAGGTCTATTGAGCATGAATTAACAGCAGTTGGAATTGAATCTGAACAACTTATAACCTTTGCTCCATTTGAAGAGAGACACCCAATTGTGACAAGAGGTAAAGCCGGTATATTCAAACCTAAAATGTACACCTTGCAGGCACAATTACATCCTCTCAGCAAAGATCTAGTTGGAACTGAATCGAGGTCTGTACAAGAAGCACAGTAGAATCCAAACTGGAAATGTGCAATGGATGAAGAATATAGGGCATTGATGAAAAACAAAACTTGGGAATTAATACCCTACTTTAGAAACTACAATGTAGTTGGAACAAATGGGTATTTAAGCTGAAATACAATGCAGATGGAAGCATACAGAGGCACAAAGCTAGGCTGGTTGCTAAAGGATTTCACCAAAATCCTAGGATCGATTACACAGAGGCTTCAACCATCATAATTATCTTGTCCATTGCAGTGTTTTTTGGCTGGGAAATTAGACATGTTGATATCAATAATGTCTTCCTTAATTAATGGCAACTTGGAAGAATCAATTTACATGAGCCAACCAGATGGATTTGAAGACTTTACTAAACTAGATAATGTGTGTAAACTAGTCAAGGAATTGTATGGACTCAAACAAGCTCCAAGAGCTTAGTTTGACAAACTGAGACTCACACTTTTACAATGGGGATTTCAGAATTCTAAATCCGACACATCTCTTTTCTACCTTAAGAGAAACTAGCAACTACTCATCATTCTTATTTATGTCGATGGTATAATTGTAACTGAAAATGAGTGCATCTTACTACACAGATTCATTAAAGAACTCAACTGCAAGTTCTCTCTCAAAGACATGGGAAACCTTCACTATTTCCTGGGAATTGAGGTTCACAGAGACAACACCTGACTATATTTATCGTAGGGAAGATATACAGCTGACCTTCTCTAAAAATTAGAAATGGAACATGTAAAGCCGTGTCCAACTGTAATGGTAAAAGGGAAATCTTTGTCAACTTCTGAAGGTAACCCTCTTGAGAATCCTAAACTCTATAAAAGCACCATTGGCTCTCTTCAATATCTAACATTAACCAGACCAGATTTGGCTTTCGCTGTAAATAAGCTTAGCCAGTTCCTTCAGAAACCTACAGACATTCACTGGCAAGCCCTCAAGAGAGTAGTTAGGTTTATCAAAAGCACCATGGACCATGGTTTACACCTTCAACCAACGAAGAGACTGGCTCTAGTTGGTTTGATTGGGCTTGTTGCCCAGATGATAGGAGATCAGTAGGAGGTTACTGTGTATACCTTGGAGAGAACCTAATATCTTGGTCTTCCCAGAAACAACAAGTAGTGGCTCGCTCTTCAACTAAGTCAGAGTACCGAGCATTAGCTCAAATTGCAGCTGAACTCATTTGGATTCAATCCCTGCTCAAAGAACTACAAATTCAGTTAGCGGCTCCACCTATTACTTGGTGTAACAATCTTAGTGTTGCTGCCATTGCTGCTAATCCAGTGTATCACAATCGCACAAAACACATCGAAATTGTTCTACATTTTGTTCATGATCAAGTTATGCAAGGCAAGCTTCATATACAATATGTTCCATCATATGACCAAGTAGTAGACTGTCTCACGAAAGCACTGTCTCACTCCCGCTTCCGGTTCTTGTCTAGCAAACTCGGTGTATTGAAAACACCCTCTCATTTGAGGGGGGATGTTAAGCAGCTTCTATATAGGACCCGGGCCTACAACTTTTGGGCTGTGGTCCATTTTTGTCCTTTAGGGTTTTCTTTTTCTTGGACACGTGTAATACCCTCGTTGTATATAACAATATTATTTAATGAACACTTTCTTTCTCAGTTGCTTTAATTGAGAGTTAATTCCCAAAATATATCTGCTTCCTCTCTGTTTTCAAACTGCTTGGAAGGAGATTCTTCTCAAGCGGTTATTAAGTCAATCCCAACTTATACGATGAGTTTGTTCCAGTTGCTGAAAGCTTAATTAAGGAGATCCACGATCTTTGTTGTCGATTATGGTGGAGTGGTACGAAGATATCCCGAAAGATTCACCGCACGTTTTTTAGGTGAGTAGGAAGCAGTGGCTCATTGGAGTGAAACCGTTGTTCACCCGCTCTACGTAGGGCGAGTGTAAAACGATTTTGTTGATTTTGGTCTTCCATCCGCTCTTCGTAGGGCCATTTGGGGGTAAGTGTGAAGCGGTGATCCTCTAGAGTAAATCCGCTGTTCACCTGCTGTACGTAAGGCGGGTGAAGGGTGGTTTTTGCCTTCTAAATCTCCAAAAATTCCAGATTTGCCCCAAACTTCTTCTTTCTTTATCAATATGCCCCTGGAATCCAAGAAACCTGCACAAGCTTATTTTAAGTGTTAAATACTTGGTTTTTACCCGGAAAATAGATATAAAAGGATAGGAAACGGGGCTACACTAAGTGTAGAAATAGGCATTATCACGCAACAATGTGAGATTCCTTGGGATTAGCTTGGTACCTAGCACACACCCATACTAAATGCTATATCGGGCCTACTTGCGGTCAAGTAAAGCAAGCTTTCTATCACACCACGATATAGACTTTGCTCCACATCCTTTCCACTAGTATCTTTGCTTAGTTTCAAGGTGGTGCTCATGGGTGTGTCACAATGTTTGGCATTTTCAAGGCCAAACTTCTTCACTAGGCTCTTGGCATATTTAGCTTGGGATATTAAGATCCCATCATGCATTTGCTTAATTTACAAGCCTAGGAAGTAATTTAGTTCACCAACCATGCTTATCTCAAACTCATGAGACATGACATCAATAAATTGTTGAACTTTCAAGTTATTGGTGGAACCAAAAACAATGTCATCAACATAAATTTGAGTTATGAATAGCTCATCTTTAGTGCACTTGATAAATAAGGTCTTGTCAACACTACCTCTAGAGTAGTCATTGTCAACAAGATAGAGAGTGAGGCGCTTATACCAAGCCCTTGGTGTTTGTTTCAACCCATATAAGGCTTTCTTGAGGCGATAACCATGAGAGGAGTGGTGTGGATCCACAAACCCCTTGGGTTGCTCAACAAACACTTCCTCATTCAAGAAGCCATTGAGGAAGGCACTCTTGACATCCATTTGGTATAATTTGAACTTGTACACACAAGAAATGGACAAGAGAAGCCTAACGGACTCTAAGCGGGCAACATGAGCAAATGTCTCCTCAAAGTCAATACCCTCAATTTGAGAGTACCCTTGTGCAACAAGCCTTGCCTTGTTTCGCACAATGTTGCCATCCTCATCGGATTTGTTCCTAAACACCCATTTAGTGCCTATAACATTGGTGTTTTTAGGTCTAGGAACAAGAGTCCAAACCTCATTTCTCTCAAATTGGTTTAGCTCTTCTTGCATGGCAAGAACCCAATATTCATCATTCAAGGTCTCATCCACCTTTTTGGGTTCTATTTGAGAGGTGTAACAAGTATAGCTAATTTAATTAGCTATTTGACGTCTAGTCCTAACACTCTCTCTAACCTTTCCAATGATATCATTCTTATCATGGAGTTTTCTAACACAAGGAGCGGGTTCATTAGAGTCCAATGGAGGAACTTTATTAAGAGGTAAATTATCCTCTTCATCTTGGTTTGACTTCACACCACTTGAAGTCTCACCACTTTCCTTCAAAGGAAGGTCATCCAGCTCACAAACATCCTCCTCATGGTTATCATGTTTTGGCCTACAATAATCAAATACCACATTTGATGATTCCATAACACTTCGAGTCTTAAGATTAAAAACTCTATAGGCCATGCTATTAAGTGTATCCAATAAAAATACCCTCATCACTCTTGGCATCAAACTTGCCAAGTTGATCACGGTTATTAAGTATATAGCACTTGCTTCCAAAGATATGGAAGTAGCTAACATTGGGTTTCATGATCAAGTTATGCAAGGCAAGCTTCATATACAATATGTTCTATCATATGACCAAGTAGTAGACTGTCTCACGAAAGCACTGTCTCACTCCCGCTTCCGGTTCTTGTCTAGCAAACTCGGTGTATTGAAAACACCCTCTCATTTGAGGGGGGATGTTAAGCAGCTTCTATATAGGACCCGGGCGTACAACTTTTGGGCTGTGGTCCATTTTTGTCCTTTAGGGTTTTCTTTTTCTTGGACACGTGTAATACCCTCGTTGTATATAACAATATTATTTAATAAACACTTTCTTTCTCAGTTGCTTTAATTGAGAGTTAATTCCCAAAATATATCTGCTTCCTCTCTGTTTTCAAACTGTTTGGAAGGAGATTCTTCTCAAGCGGTTATTAAGTCAATCCCAACTTATACGATGAGTTTGTTCCAGTTGCTGAAAGCTTAATTAAGGAGATCCACGATCTTTGTTGTCGATTATGGTGGAGTGGTACGAAGATATCCCGAAAGATTCACCGCACGTCCTAGCCAAATCTTTGTAGAAGTAAGGATAACGATGGTATGGGTTTCCAGAACCTAAATGAGTTCAAGTTCCTTTACTCAATTTCCTTTATATAATTAAACATAACTAAATTAATAAAATGGTATTAATCCACATACTGTACTCCGCTACTGAAATCCAATCTGGGAACTGGGTTCCGTTTGAATTCATCACTTTTTGAATCCACCAAAATATCTCTCTTGCTGCACCATATTTCATCATCTTCTCTCATTGTCTCTCTCTCTTACATCTCTTTCTTTTTGTTCTCTAGTTTCTACACGAAATCTGCTTCTATCCTCATTCTATTTCTATTTCAATATTCTGTTCTTCTTCTTCAAGCATCCTCACTTCTCTCTAATTTATATTTCTTATTTATTTTTTATACTTATTTTGCCACCACTTCACCAGCTCTTGCCATCTCTCACCCAACTTACCATGTATTGACATGTGTCCATTTTTTTTTCTTCTTTTTTTCTTGAAAATATATGTTAACAAGTCCTAATATAATCTAGAGGGGGGTGAATAGATTTTAATCCCTTTTTACCAATTTTCGAGATTAATCAAGATTACAAAAAACAACCCCAACTAGTCAACAACAAAAATCAAGTGTAGAGAATGTGGAAAATAAAATACATGAGATTTTTACGTGGAAACCCACACGGGGAAAAACCACGGGCTATTTTGTGCGCCACACTAAAATCTCAATCTACTAATTGCAATTACGATTACAATCTAGGTTGACCACATCACACCTATGATTACTAATCCGTCTTTGCTACCCGCAGGCTTTCAAAAGTGAATCTAGTTCATGCTTGCAAACCACTAAAAGGCAAATACAATACTTGACTCTAAATGAAGAGATAAAACAACCTAGTGTGAATATTAAAAATATTCAAGATGCTAAAATACAAAGTTAGACATTTAAGCTTATCTAGGCATGGATAAACATGTTAGACATTCCTAGATATCATTTTACTAAATGGCATGCATATAACATAACAAAATAGACAAACAAAGTCCTATATCAATATCTACCACAATACAACTCTCAAAACACAATAAACACAATCTTGAAACTAGTCAAGTAATAAAAGAGTAATCTTGTAGAGAAATAACATGTGAAGTGATGCAAGGATGTTCTAACTACAAGTCATGTGAGCAAATATGAAAACCTATGAGAAATCATACCTAGAACATGCTAGATGATGTGTGAAGATGATGGGTTTTGGATTTGGATGAGTAAAGATGGGATCTTGGAAGTCTCTCTCTTGAAAAAATATTTCTCTCTCTAAAGTGAATTTTTGCTCTCAAATTATGTGTGTCACGAGTGAAGAAGAAATATATATATATACATACACACCACTATATCAGGTCATGGCACCGTTTTTATATATATATATATTAGGTGTTGCAAAAAAACAGAGGAGCACTTTTTTACACATATCATATATATATATATATATATTAACACACAATCAAACAAAATCAAAACAATAAAAAAAAAAAACGAAGGCAAAACAATTAAACAACATCACACGGGCCATCTCTTGGAGGACTCTATTCTTCCTCTCAACAACACCATTTAGTTGAGGAGTCTAGCATTTTCAAATTCTTTCTCATGATCACTTCTAATTTTCTTAATACTTTTAATGTGAGAAGTTTTCTCATTTTGAATTTTAACACAAAGCAATTTAAATTTCTCAAAGGCTTCGAACTTTTCCCTAAGGAAGTAAGTCCATGTGAACCTAGAGAAATCATCAACAACCACAAGTATGTACCTTCTACCACCTAAGCTTTCGGTTTGAATGGGACCCATAAGGTCCATATGGAGAAGCTCTAATGGTTCTTTGGTGGAAAGTTATTTTCCTTTCTTGTGGACACTCTTGGATTGCTTTCTTTGTTGGCAAGATCCACAAACACGCTCAACCTTTTTCCCAAGCTTGGGAAGGCCTCTAACTATATTCAACCTATCAAGGACTTTCAAGTCCCTATAGTTCATATGGCCAAATCTTTGGTGCCACACCTCAATTTGCTCACTAGTGGACAAGTTACAAGAGATAAGATTAGACTCAAGACAATAGCAATTGTCACTTGATCTCTTGTCTTTCAATAAAACTTGCCCATTTTCTTTAAGAATAGAGCAATCAACTTTGCCAAACATAATTGAGAGCCCCTCATCACTCAATTGTGATATGCTAATAAGATTGACTTGCAAGCCATCTACATAAAGAGCATTGGGCAAGGAGGGTAAACCGGGAATAGATATATTACCTTTCCCTATGACCTTTTTCTTAGATCCATCACCAAAGGTGACAAATCCACCATCCTCCATTACAAGAGTTTTAAAGAAACTCTTGTTTCCGGTCATGTGCCTAGAACACCCACTATCAAGGTACCAAGTGTTGGAGACATTGGCTTTCAAGGCAACTTGGGTCACATAGCAAAAAATTCATCATTTTTATACAACCTAGGTGAAACATAGTCATTCCTAGGAGCTATTGGTCCATTATCTCTAAATTTCCTAGGTGCATGCATTGTGGCTCTTCTAAGCATATTTTTCTCAATCAGGCTTTCTCTTCTATACATTTTAATATACTTAAAACTATTTGGCCTAATGTGGCCTTCAATTCCACAAAAATGGCAAGTAGGAGAAAAATAAGAATTCATACCATAGCCTTGTGCAAGCATTTACGGCCTTCTTCTATTTTGAGTTGCTCTTAGGTGTTGAGGCAACTCTTTCCTTTATGGTTGAACCAAGTTGTCATGTCTCCTTGGTTGAGCATGAAAGACCCCATGTTAAGCTTGTAGGATCCTTTGTTATGGAGGTCTTAGTTGAGGAGGTCTTGGTTATGGTGGAGCTCTAGCTTGTGGTGGTGGAGCTTTTGTTGGAATCCTTGCTTGTGTTTGCTTTAAGGATTCACCAACTTCGACCCACTTAGTTAATTATTGAGGGGTTTGAGCACTTTTAACTTCTTTGCTCTTGACAAATGTTGTCTTCTTCAAGGGTGTGGCTTCCGTTTCTTCCACATATCCTAACCCTTTTTTGTCACAATGACTCTTCCCACAAGAAAGCATCTTGTCAAGCTTCTCGGTTCCGAAAGTCATCTTAGCAATCAGCCCTCTTGCTTCCATGAGCTCTTTTCTCAAGTTTTCTTCATTCTTCTTTGCCAAGACTAGCTCAATCTTCAATCATTCTTCCAACTCTTTTGCTTTACTCATTTCTTTGCTCAAATGAGTCACTTTGGAAGTCAATTCAAGCTTCTCCCCTTTCAACTTTTGTATCTGCTTTTTCTTCTTCAATCTTGAGTTCTCAAAGAATCTCATGAAGTCATCATAGTCCATTTCTTCATTAAACTCAAAGTTGGACATTGATGAGTGGCTACCACCACTTGAGTCACTCTCTTCTTGCTTGTCCTCTTCCTTTTCTTTGTCACTCATAACTTCATTGCTATTATGAGAGGATAAGAAAGCAATGAAGTTGGCAACTTGGTCTTCATCATCATCCGAAGACTTATCTTCCTCTTCTAGGTCATCACTATCACTACAGGTCACCGCCATGGCTTTTCCTCTTTCTTCTTCAAGTTAGCACACTCGGGAGCAATGTGTCCAAAGGCCACTACACTCATAGCATTGGACACCCTTCTTGTGATCCTTCTCTTGAGTTTGCTCCACTTTCTTGTAAGGAGCCTTCTTCTTCACAAACTTTCCCTTGGAACCAAACCTCATAAATTGCTTGAACTTCTTTGCCATCAAAGCAATTTCTTCATTTGAGTCTTCTTCATCCTTTTCTACCTTGATGCTCTTCAAGGCAAGACTTTTTTGCTTCTTTGGAGGTGTAGATGTAGGACCCTTCCTAAATTCATAGGCCAAAAGCCTTCCAATTACTTCACTTGGCTTCATCTTTGAGTAATCAATATTCTCTTCCAACGCCGTCACCTTAGATTCAAACCTCTCGGGTAGCGACCTCATGATCTTTTGCTTGATTCTTCTATCCAAGTAGGGATCACCAAGTTGGCGACTTTGATTCACTATATCCATAAGCTTCACTTGGAAGTCATTGAAGCACTCATCCTCCTTCTCCTCCTCCATCCTTATGGTCTCAAATTGTGTTTGGAGGACTTGAAGCTTGGAGTCCTTTACCACCTCGGTTCCTTCATGAGCCATCTCCAATATATCCCAAGCTTCCTTTGCTATCCTTGTAGTTTGGATGAGTTTGTATTGGTTGTCATCCATGGCACATAGGATTACATGCATGGCATTGTGTTCCATTTTAAGGCTTCAAACTCTTATGGGTCCATTGTGCCTTTGGCTTGGGGACTTCCTCTCCACCTCCCGTAGGAGTCATCATAGATGGTGTGTACCCATCTTCAATCACCATCCATACCCGGTCATGAATTTGACACACATATGCTTCCATTTTGCCCTTCCATGATACGTAATTGACTCCAGTGAGCAAGGGAGGTCTTGTGCTAGAGGCACCCTCGCCTCCAATACCATTTCCACTCATAGTGTTTGGGTAAGAGTGATATGAATGCACACAACCAAGCAAAACACAAAAAAAGCAAGAAAATGCAAATAAATGCAAAGGACTCTAACAAAGGTAAGGGATCTCCTAATTATGTTAAGGAACCCGCTTTGATACCAATTAAAAATATATGTTAACGAGTCCTAATATAATCTAGAAAGGGGGGGGGGGGGGGGGGGGTGAATAGATTTTAATTCCTTTTTTACAATTTTCGAGATTAATCAAGATTACAAAAAACAACCCCAACTAGTCAACAACCAAAATCAAGTGTAGAGAATGCGAAAAATAAAAGACACAAGATTTTTACGTGGAAACCCACACGGGGAAAAACCATGGGCTATTTTGTGCGCCACACTAGAACCTCAATTTACTAATTGCAAATACGATTACAATCTAGGTTGACCACATCACACATACGATTACTAATCCGTCTTTACTACCCGCAGGCCTTCAAAAGTGAATCTAGTTCATCCTTGCAAACTACCAAAAGGCAAATACAAGACTTGACTCTAAATGAAGAGATAAAACAACCTAGTGTGAATATTAACAATATTCAAGATGCTAAAATGTAAGGTTAGACATTTAAGCTTATCTAGGCATGGATGAACATGTTAGACATTCCTAGATATTATTTTACTAAATGGCATGCATATAAAATAACAAAATAGACAAACAAAGTCTTATATGCAATATCTACCACAATACAACTCTCAAAACACAATAAACACAATCTTGAAACTAAGTCAAGTCATAAAAGAGCAATATTGAAACTAGTCAAGTAATAAAAGAGCAATCTTGTAGAGAAAGAACATGTGGAGTGATGCAAGGATGTTCTAACTACAAGTCATGTGAGAAAATACGAAAACCCATGAGAAATCATACCTAGAACATGCTAGATGATGTGTGAAGATGATGGGTTTTGGATTTGGATGAGTAAAGATGGGATCTTGAAAGTCTCTCTCTTGGAAAAATATTTCTCTCTCTCTCTAAAGTGAATTTTTGCTCTCAAATTATGTGTGTCACGAGTGAAGAAGAAAAATATATATATATATATACACCACTATATCAGGTCATGGCACCATTTATATATATATATATATATTAGGTGTTGCAAAAAAACAGAGAAGCACGTTTTTACACATATTATATATATATATATATTAACACACAATCAAATAAAATCAAAACAATAAAAAAAAAAAAAAAAACAAAGTCAAAACAATTAAACAAAAGCAATCAGGTTGGTGTGTGCGCGTGAGAGAGAAAACAAATTAATTAAAAATAATCCAGTGTGGTGAGCTCACGTGAGAGAAGATCAAGGCATTAAATGATTTGTCAGAACAAATCCACTCATGCATCATGCACACACAGCACACACAACACACACGAGCTCACATGAACAAAGAAACACTAGATAATTTAACATACAAAAAAAAAAAAAAAAAAGCAAATCAGGGTGTGTGCCGTATGGGTGCCGTTGGACAAACATGGACAGAGAGAGTTTGTGCCCGTGGGCTGCACGCCCTTCACATGACACCTCTCTCTTTTGGTGTGGCTTTCATGCCACACCAAGCCGGTTTCCATTTTGAAAATTCTTCGATCCAGTTTTTGATCTCGGAATTTAGAATTCGATTCCGTCTTCGGAATATAGATTCGGACTCAATCACAAATATGAAAAATTACATAACTTTCCACTCTAAGCTTGGAATTGAATTTCGGTTTCTGAAAAAACACGGAATGCCCCAAATATCTCAGAAATCATCCGAAACACATAGATAAGTCTCTGAATCACTCGAAACTCATCTAGGGACATATCCACACATAGTTGGACTCGTAAAAATATGAAAAATCTCAAAAATATATTTCTATAAAATGCAATGAGATTTTACCAACCATACCAAAATAAACACAAATACTAAAATGCATGAGTTGTGTGTGTGTGTGCACTCTAAATCTCTTCAATTAAGAGTCAAGTTCAAGAAGCTACCTTCCTTGAAGCTTTTGAGATCCACAATGAGGTCCTTATGCATTTGAGTAGGATTTCTTCAATTCTAAACTACCCTTACAAGATTAAACCCCATTGTGATTTTGTCACCGAAATTAGCCAATTAAAAAGTGAGGCACTTACATTTCTTTTCATTAAACTGATCAGATATCAAGGTGTAAGTCTAATTGGGCTTAGGCTTAGGCTTATCTAACTGGATCTTGGGTCATGTGTTTAATTTGGATTCCAGGTTTGAAATTTTTTTTAGAACTTGACCTTACAGAAATGGCTCTGTATATTGATGAGAACTGTTTTTGGATGAAGGATTACCCCTCATGTGTGGAGAGGTTCTTACTAGATGATTGTCCAGTATAGTATTGGTTGGTTTTAATGTTTTAATAAAATTTCCTATCAAATAATAATAATTTTCAAGCAAGGTGCCCTGAATCCATGATTGGTATGAATTTCGAGGACGAAATTCTTATAAGGGAAGAATTGTAATACCTCAAACCCAGAAATTTACCCAAATTCATAATCCAAATCCAAACATATGACCCGCGACCCAAAAGTTGATCCAACTGAGATTAAAAATAAATAATAAGATTTGTTGGCATAAAATTGACAAGTGGCAGTAGTTGGAGAAATGTGGCAATTTGGGTGATAGGTGGTTGTTTGATGGCGAGAGGTGGCAAAAAAAAAAAATGAATAAAATAATAATAAAATAAAAAAGAAAGAGACATGAGAAAAAGAAGAGAGAAGTGTGGGTGTCAACCACAAATACAGAAAACAGATGAGAAAGGAAAATAAAATGAGATTATGAGAGAAGGCAGGGAGAGAGAGAATTGGATCATAAAAACAAAAAGGAGAGATATAGAGCTTGTGAGAAATAAGAGAAAGAGAGAAGTGAAGAAGAAGAGGAAAGAAGAGAAATAGAGAGATGAGAGAGCAGCAAAACAGAAGAAAAAAAATAGAAATATAGAGAATTGAGAAGAATTGAAAGAGAAGGAAAACAAGAGACATGGGAAATTAGAAGTAGTAGCCGAGAAAGAGAGAAATGGATGAAGAAAGAAAAGAGAGAAAAAAAAGAGATAGTGAGAAAAAGATGATGAATTTGGTGCATATGTATAAATATGTCTGGTACACAAGATATACAAAAGCAGCCAAATCGACCGATTAATCACCGGCTAGCTGCTAGGTAGCCTCCTGCCATGGCGAAAAGCTGAAAGTCAACCATATTAGGCGGTCAACGGTAGTCATCATCGTCCATCATCCAAACAAACCTGATCTATCAACAATCTTCGACCAAACCTGAAACCTCTTGACCAAACGAAGCAAATCTGTTGCCATCGTCGTCCAAAGTTGCCGTCAGCCATCACCAGGTCGCCACAGTCCACTATTGACAGATGAGAGGATTTTGGATTTGAGAACAGGCAAGGTCGTCGAACTGATGCGCTGGTGACAGAGCGAAATGATTTGATGGAAACAAGGGTTGACATTAGGCGAGATGGAGCGAACTGACGGCGGGGATGAAAGGCGGATGAGGGGCATAGGGATTTGAGAACAGGCAAGGGTTGACGATGGCTAGGGTTTCAAAATTCAAAACAAGAAGATGATTTGGGGACAGTAGAATGAAATGAATAAGGTTTTATATCAGGACCTGATATGTTGTTGGGCCTATTGTTCCGGTGTCAATTTCTTTGGGTTTCTTTGGGCTTGATCTTTTGTTGGGCCTATTTTTTGTTATGTGTTTTAACTCATTAACTATTTAATCTAATATTTTTTATGTTTGAGAATTTATTTGTTATTGGATTTTTAATTTTTATATAGAAAAAAAAAATTCACCTGCCGATTAATCCTCGATTAATCACCCTAAGCACTAGGCACTGGCTCTCCTCCCAACTAGCACCTAACCCGCTTACTAGAACATTGCAAATAAGTGATAGTTGGTGAAGTATAGAATATAGTTAAGTTATTAGATTTCTCATTAAATTCTGAATGGAGTTTATGTGATTTTAAGGTGGATCTAGAAATAGATGAAACTAGACATAACCCAGACAGAACCCAGTTCCATAAGCAAATTTGAGCACATGAGTTCTATGAGTGGATACTTTTTAATAAAAGTTATCTGCTTTACAATTATATGTTAGCATTAATTATTTAGAGAAATATTAGAAATAAATGATTTATTCAATTATTTAGATTTTCAAATTTTCAGATGATTTGATATGATATATGAAATGTTTAGATTTTTAGAATTCAAAAATAGATTAATTATTGAATTTAATTTATTGAACAAGATTTTACAAAGAGGAATCGATACAAGTACCTATGGCCCCTTGCCTTGGTGGTTGGAGTCTCCCAAGGGATGCTCCACCACCAAGGTTCAAGCCTTGCCTTGGTATGTATATAATTTGTCCTACCTTGGCTATTAAATCCCAAGTGTGGGTGTCCTCTCCTGATTCTATTGGGAGCAACCCTCTCTCCGTTGTGAGAATTGTAATCCATTTATACCCTCTCCCCGATAGTGGGAGTAATATTCCTGACTGTGCTTGTAGAGTCTAATCTCGTCAGGTCCCGGCAATTGTTGTAATTCAAAAAGAAAAAAAAAACAGAATTGGTACAAGCATTTTCAAACAGATTTCCAAATTTCTAGATTTAAGTTATTTATGAGAATTTTCAGAAAAGAAAAGAAAAGAATGTTTATGCATGTGTTGAGAAAATTATTTATAAAAAAATATAAGTATGTTCTAAAAGAGATTTTAAACACCAGATGTGTACCCATCCCTAATAGTATCAGATTCAGATTATTAACCTTTGGGGCTTAAGCACATGTGTATGTCAGAGCCAGTTTTGCACGTGTATGAAAAATGTTCAGTCAGAGTCAGAGTCGCTCTGCACATGTATGACAAATGCTTATCCACAGCTCTACGTGATCCCAGGGAGATGAGGGACATGTATGACAGATTCCCCTGATCGAACCAAAATTGGTATGATTTTGGCCCTCACTTCCTTCTCTTTTTGCTTGATTCTTGGGAAATATCCCATGATTTAATGGTGTGAATTAATTGTTTTCAAGTATTTATAAAGTTCAGAGGCATTAGAGTAATATTGGTGGCAAAAGGGTTTGAAATTGTAAAAAGTGTGTGCAGATCATTCATCTTCAAATAGGCATATCTCTCTCTTCAGACCGAAACACATTTTGGATTACATATATTCAGAAAGCCCCGGAAGTCTACTTTCCAGCGGTTTTTACGGATTGCGATTCCGAGTTTTCTACAGAAAGTTATGCCCATTTTCGTAGCTGCTGCGCACTCCCTATCGCCATGGCGACCTCCACTTTTTAGAAGCAGCAAAATGGACGTTTTTGAAGCCATTTTTGAGGGGTATTCTTGTCCTTTCATTCCCATTTCATACCCTAGCTTTTCTAACATATAAATACACTATTTTATGCTAAATCTTGACAACTCTTGACCACCAAGAAACCTCCTTTCTCCACCATTCCTTTTCTCTCAATTTTCTCTCCTACCTAAACTTAACATCTAGATTACCTCCACTAATCATTCCTTTTCTTCCCATCTTCTCCACAAATCTCCTTAGTCACTTCCCATTTGACTCCACCTATCTAGACACATCCTCATCATCCACTCTTTACACAAGGAGCATCAAAGGCAAGGAAAGGATCAAGCTTACAAAAGGAGACCCATGGGTGATTTCCTAATCTTTTACTTGCCTTCCCTTTGTTTGTAATATGTGTAATTAAATCCCCTTTCTAGGGTTTTGATGTGAGAATATTTGGATTGGGATTTGCTTAAGCTTTAATATATTTTAATCTCTATTTTTGTTCTATTTATTTTATAATTAGATTCTATGCATTATATAATTGACATGTATACCCACTAGTTGATTATAATCTTGCTTAGGATAAATTGTTATATAATCTTGATTGGATTGACAACCTTGATGGATTGAGAACATAGTGAATAGGATAGATTGTCGGAGGGTATATCAACCGCGATAATCTAAGCCGTTAATTGTAACAAATCTATCCCACCATGACCCCCTCTCCTTAATCGGTTAGGCATTGTGGTGGGAAGTTGTTTAGGGATCATAATTATGGTGCAAACACATTTTAGAAATCAATTGGTTAACATTTATGAGATTTGTTCACTAAAGTAGCTTGATAAGCATTTCCCATAATTCATTTGTGATCCCATTAATTCCCTAGCTATTCTCTTAATTTTTAATTCCATTTATCTTATCTAGATTTGTTAAGTACTCTTTTATTAGTTTATTAGGTTTATTTTTCATGTATGTTTGATGGCTTGACAACCCATTCACTCATCCATATTTTTATGATTTATTTTATTGCATATAGATTAGTTAATTTATTCAACTAATCACTCTAATTCCCCGTGGAACGAATCTCACTTGCCACTTTACTAATTTTCTATCTAAGTGGTAAAAAATCGGTTTTCTAAACGATCAAATTTTAAATATCATTTTGTTGAGTACACAAACGGCGCTTATCATCCCCTGGGTACTAGTTTGGTGTAGATTTCCAGATTATATACATTATACTGATTACAATCAGTAAAGAAAGAAAAAAGATTATCAGATTTACATCAAATATTTGAGAATGAGAAATTCAGCAAATAAACTATACTATTTATAAATTGCATTATATTTGTTAACATTATTTGATTTATAGCACTAAATATTTAAGAGAAAAAGAGATTTCTCCATGAAGCATGCCAAAGATAGTTTTAATGGTTTCATTGCAGTGTTTTTAAAGAATTATAGCAACACGAGATTTAATTAGAGAAACTATTATTTTTTATAGTAGTATAATATTATATCAAACATATTTGTAAATGAAATATATATTAAGTTTGAGTAATGCTACATTGCCCAAATCTGGTGCCCAAATGATGTGGCAACAATGTGGACCATTCATTTAAATTGTATTAAATTGCATGATTTAAATTTAAATGAATGGTCTACATTGTTGCTACATCATTTGGGCACAAGATTTGGGCAATGTAGCATTACTCATTAAGTTTAGCAAGTATACGTTTTTTAAGCATTAATGTATTCAAAATGATTTTTATTAATTTCAAAATCATAGAGAAAATATATGTTTTCAGATTTAGACAGAGATAATAGTTAGTTTAGCTTACATGAAGAAAAGATTTGGTTTTCAAAGCTTATTTCCACTCACCGGACATTAGAGCTCATTCTTTCATTTTAAACTATTTTTCTCAGTTGATCACTAGGTTCGTACAAATTCTTTAGTATTGTGAGATGGGCCACATGTGATGACAGAAATGTAGTTCATAGGTTTAATTAAAACATGTTATGCATATGTGCATATTTTCAGATATCGATATTTTTCATAGAGTAAATTGCAGCCAACCTCCATGAGGTTTGGCATTTGACAACCAAAAACAACTTTATCATTAATTGACAATGACCCCTCCTACTTTTAGTCAAGTTGGTCAAACCATTGACCGGATTTGGGCGCTACAAATATCAAAATGTCCCTAAATAAAAAAAATCAAGATTTTAAAAATATATAAATATATGAAAACTAAAAAATTAAAAAAAAAATTAAAAAAATTGGCTCATCTAAATCTAATCTAACAACATTTTTTTCTTCCATTGATTTATCTCTAGATTTTTCTTCATATTCAAGTTTTTCAAATTTTTCAAAAATTAAAAATTAAAAGTGTAGCTCATCTAAATCTAATCTAACAACATTTTCTTCTTCCATTGATGTATCTCTAGATTTTTGTTCAGATTCAAGTTTTTCATATTTTTCAAAAATAAAAAATAAAAAGTGTGGCTCACCTAAATCCAATCCAACAACATTTTCTTCATTTTTTTTTATTTTTTTTCATTCTTTCATGTTAGTAAAACTGGAGAAGAAAATAGAAAAGAAAAAAAAATCTTGAGAAAACTTGAGATCTTTTTTTTTTTTTTTTTTAATAAATAAAAAAGGCTTAAAAGAACAAAAATACCCTTATCTTTGTTAAATTTAACTTTACTTTAACTAACAATAGGGGAGATCATTGTCAATTAAGCATAAAGTTGTTTCTGGTTATCAAAGGTCAAGCCTTAGGGAGGTTCTATGCAATTTGCTCTTTTTCATAATTAGTTTTGGAATATATTAAATTTCAACATATGAGTCCAACACAAAGAAAAACAAATTTCTGATTTTATCCGAATTATATTTTATGATCGGCCATAACCCATAGATTTAAATTACATTTTTAAATTATAAGGTGGAAAGGTTTTGAAAGGGCAAATGATTGTTAAAGATTTTATTAGAAGCCACCTTGAGATTCAAATGATTTTCTGTAATATTTTTCAGAAGATTCTTATTTCAGTTAGAAAGATAAGATTTTCATAGGATTCTCTCATACTCAAGATAGGAGTCGGGGCGAGTCCTGTCAACTTTTTACTTCTTCCCTCAATATTGCCTTTCTTTTCATTTTCCTCGTCAATGCTGCCTTTCAATTCACTTCCTTCGCAAATGCTGCCTTTCTTTTCACTTTCTTCGACGATGCTTCCTTTGTTTTCACTTCCTCCACCAATGCTCTTTTCACCTCCTTTGCCAATGTTGCCTTTCATTTCACTTCATTTGGCAATGCTGCCTTTGTTTTCACTTCCTCCGCCAATTATGCCTTTCTTTTCATTTCCTCCACCAATGCTACCTTCCATTTTACTTCCTCCGCTTTTCACTTCCTCCGCCAATGCCGCCTTTCGTTTCACTTCCTCTACCTATGCCGCCTTTCTTTTCACTTCATCCACTAATGCCGCCATTCATTTCACTTCCTCCTCCAATGCTTCATTTCATTTCACTTCCTCCAACAATTTTTCCTTTCATTTCACCATACATAGGATGCCACCCAAGATCTTCTCCATGTAATGATATGAGCTGGTCAAACATATACTCGACGAATTGAAGTATCTCTTTGGATAGGAAGAGCTCGCTTTGCTCTGGAAATTAGCGTACATATATAGATTGTATCACAAAGTTTGTCTCACTAAATTGAATTCACTCCCTTGTTTATAATGAGATTAGGAGTATTAATCTTGGTATACGACGAGATGAGGTACATCCGGTGGTAAACCTTCTTACACATGCACCACAAGGTTATGTGTTTGAATCCTTTCCATCCCCCCCAAAAAACCCGATTTTATATAATAATGTAATACTTGAAAAAAAAAAAAAACTTGGTCTATATACACATCAAACATACTCTTAAATAATATAAATATACATATATTTATATATATTATAGCATTTGATTACATTAGACCATAATCTAATCTTAGATGAAAGCAGCTGTTAACCGCCAAAATTGGCGAGGGACCAAAGAAGAATTTTCCACCTCAACACAAGAAGCAGGTGCGAACACAATCCAGCTACCTCGACAGAGTGGAGCCCGATTGGCCCAAGTATGAACCTCCTTCAGCGGGATCCACCCCGCCAGCGTCTTAACTCATAACAAGGACCAAGCCCGGTTATGACCGGGCACCTTAGGGACCCCGCATCGTCCCATAAACACTACTTCCTATGGACCCCGCAGCAGCCCGACATGAAGTGCTGCAGATCATCCTGTAAGAAAGTCAGCCACATATCCGCCTACTATCGTCAGAAGAACGCTTACTAAATAAAGGCAGCTCGTTAAGTAAAAGCACACTAGGAAGCAAGATTCTAGCTCCCAGAACTCAAAAAAGCCACAAAGATCTAATAAAAACGTCGCCGTATAAAAGGATTATACTCCCTTCCGCAAAAGGATCCAATTTTTAAACAAGTCAACACAATAAGAGTCCAATTAAGAAGGGAAGAGATTGAGCCCTCCTAGAAAGGAAAGACTGAATCCTGCACGTAAAGAACTCCGAGATTACCTCCTAAAAAGAAGAGGATCCTGCAGTTGCCCAAAACCCTAAACCGAGATTTTAGGAGTGCATAGCAAGCAAGCAAGACCTATATATATATCACCGTTTCCATCGTCGAAAATATGATCCATGTTCCATTGTAATCTAAATCAGAAATAGGTCACATATTGTAATGAGAAGAGACAATCCAATAAAACTTATTGTTGATTGGTTTGATATACATTATTTAGTTCTGACTTTGATAGGGGTTTAGTCGGTATCGAACTACTTGATACCCCTCCGACCAGGGTCAATCTTGATCTTGGTCCCTTTAAAGTTGTTATTTGGAATCCTATCTCGATAACGATTTTCAGGTAACACTTTTGGCGCCGTCTGTGGGAAAGATCCATTATCCCAACCATCATTTAAAAAACGGTCTTCTTCCATCTGAAAAATATCCAGAATGAGACTCCGATCTTCCCAGGGTCACTCGGAGCCGTCAGGACTTCAGTCCCTAGCTTCCACTGAAAGAGCCTAGAGGCGGGGTAAGGGCACTAGGAACGAGAATCCTCCGCCGGTGCCCCCACCTGTTGTAGGCCTTGTCCCTCAAGACCCTGTTAGGGAGGAAGCCAATCGGGATGTCTTAGAACAGCATGCCGCAGCCTACGTAGAAGCAATCCGACTCAGGATGATAACCCAGGGGATTCCCTTTGAAGCAACCGGGATCCCAGGGGATGCTGGCCCGAATGTCAGGGCACCTGTTTTTGATGGATTGGGCCCACCCCTCTTAGTCCGACAGGCAGAGCTCAGACCCAGGCTAGTGAAGTCCGCAATCGAGGTTCCTCCAAGGAAGGTCCAGTCTCCACCAAAACCAAGAGCCAAGGAGAGGGATCCGCATCCTGATTTAGAAGGAAGCGCCAAATCCCGAAGGAGCACCAGAGAAAAGCACCAAAGAGCTAAGCGAAAGGAGGTAGTCCTGGATTCAGATTCATCAGATGCGGAAGTGTCAGCAGCCCGGTCTGGAACCAAAAAGTCTCAACGCCTGGAGGATCAGATGACGAAGATGGCAAAGGAATTGGAGCAGCTGAAGAAGGGAAAGCATCAAGGGAGTCAGAAAAACCCCCCTGGGTGAGATGAACGCACCATTTTCCAAAAGGGTGAGAGAAGCAGGTTTGCCCCCCAAATTTAGGATGCCTTCAGAAAAGTATTCTGGAACCGAGGATCCCGTCAACCACCTAGAAAGCTTCGTCCACCAGATGGAAGTTCAGAGTGCAACCAGGACTGCCATGTGCAGGATGTTCCCCTCAACCCTGACAGACTGTGCCAAGACATGGTTCAGAAAATTACCACCAGGTAGTGTTGATTCTTTCTCCAAACTTACCAAAGCTTTCTGTGCACAGTTTCAGGGAATCAAACCCCGTCCCAAGGATCCTATCCTGCTGCAGTATGTAATTCAAGAGCGGGGTGAAACTCTGAGATCTTATGTGGAGAAATTCCACAAAGAGGTCATCCAGATGGGTGTGTTCAACGAGAAGGAAACTTTAGCCAATTTCCGGAGGAATTTGTGGGCAGGCAGGCAGGCTGTTCCGGTCTTTTGCCAAGCATCCTCCTGAGACATACCAGGAAGCCTATAATCGGGCTCTGGAACAGGTGGACATCGAGGAACAACTTCGGATTAAAATTGAACACGATGAAGCCCGATTAGCGCCGCGCCCAAAGAAGGAGGTTCCGAAGCCTGCATCAGCTAGGAAATTTCAGAATCTGCCTCCAAATCGGTCTACTTACAGGCCGCCTCCAATTCCTCCGTACCAGGATAGATACCCAGTAAGGAGATCCCCTCCCAGAGAGCCTCCCATAAAGGAGGTGTCCAGAATAGCAAGAGAGGAAGAGGGGTATAACCACTACACCCCCCTAAATGCTTCACGGGAAACTATCTATCTCGCTATTCGGGATAAGGGCCTACTCAGAAAGCCAGTTCCCATGAAGGTCCCTATGGACAGGAGGAACCAGTATAAATATTGCGACTTCCATGAAGATGTGGGACATAACACCTCAGAATGCTACAGTCTCTGCAATCAGATAGAAGCACTGGTTAGAGGAGGACTTCTGACTGAATTCTTATAACAGGTACGAGACAGCATCAAAGAAGGAAAGCAGGTACAAAGTGGGATGCAGGAAGCAGCAGAAAGAAGGAGAGAGGGAGAGAAGGATTTAATGCAGCAGATCCAAGTGATCCACACCATCAGTGGAGGTCCCACTCTAGCAGGAACCTCCAACAATTCAAGAAAGAACCACGCAAGGAAAATTCCTAGACTTAACGCTGAACATGAGTTGCTAAAGGTCAATAAAGGACCCCGAGACATATCCCGTTCCACCAAAATCATCTTTACGGAGGAGGATGTGTACAATACGGTGCAGCCGCATGATGATCCCATGGTCATAACAGTACAGATCGCCAATTGCTTAGTGCACCGCGTCTTGATCGATACAGGAAGCAGCGTGGATATTCTGTTTAAAGAGGCTCATGAGCAGCTCAACCTGAAGAATTCTTGCTTCAACAGCTGTACCTCTCTACTATACGGATTCACAGGGGATTCCGTAATGCCGATGGGAACAAAGATACTACCAGTAATAGTAGGGGAAGCTCCTCTTCAGCAGAACATAATGACGGAGTTTATTATAGTGGACACCCCGTCGACATACAATGCAATTTTGGGAAGGCCTTTTCTATCAGGGATTAGGGGAGTGCTGTCTATCTACCACAACTTGTTGAAGTTTCCAGTAGGATCAGGAGTAGGAGAGGTAAGGGGAGACCAGCAGGTAGCTCGCAACTGGTATGCGGTGTCGACCAACCCCGCTGCGATGGCTAAGCAATGTGCATCGGTGGCCAGCTACCCGGGTCCAAGAGCGACAGAGCGGGGTGAAAACGTCTTAGAGGAAGATGAGATACCAGACATAGTCGTAGAAGAATCAGAAGAAGAAGAGCGTGGTTGGAGCAGCAGGTATCCATCAGAGCAGCTAGAGGAGGTTCAGATCCGGTGCGAAGATCCAACAAAGACATTAAAAGTGGGAGAAGGTCTGGACCCGGAAGTGAAGGAGGATTTGATAGAGCTTCTCAGGGAGTATAATGACATCTTTGCTTGGAGCCATGAGGATATGCTCGGCATTCCACTCAGCCTGGCGACCTATAGGTTGGCAGTAGATGCAACCTTCAAACCGATAAAACAAAAGAGAAGGCACTTCAATGCTGAACGCAATGCCGCGGTTCAGGAAGAGGTTGACAAGCTCCTGAAGGCCGGGTTCATCAGGGAATCCCGGTACCCCGACTGGATCGCCAATGTGGTTATGGTAACTAAGTCTAACGGGAAGTGGCGAATGTGCGTAGATTACACCGACCTCAATCGGGCCTGCCCCAAAGATAGCTTCCCCCTGCCTAAAATAGACCAGCTTATTGATTCCACTGCAGGAAATAAGCTCCTGAGCTTCATGGATGCTTTCTCAGGGTACAATCAGATCATGATGCATCCGTCAGACCAAGACAAAACTAGCTTCATCACCGGGCAAGGCCTCTACTGTTATAAGGTAATGCCTTTCGGACTTAAAAATGCAGGTGCCACCTATCAGCGCATGGTGAACAAACTATTCAATGAGCAGATAGGGAAGTCCATGGAGGTGTACATAGATGACATGATCACTAAATCTCCAGAAACGAGACAGCATACAGGGGACTTGCGCCAGACCTTCCAAGTGATAAGGCAAAACCAGATGAGGCTGAACCCTGCTAAGTGCGCGTTCGGGGTGGCAGCAGGCAAATTCTTGGGATTCATGGTGCATGAAAGGGGAATTGAAGCAAATCCTGAGAAGATCAAAGCCATTTTAGATCTCGAGTCTCCTACAAACCTCAAGCAGGCACAAGGATTAACTGGGCGGATAGCGGCCTTGAACCGGTTCATATCCCGCTCCACAGACAAATGTCTCCCTTTTTTCAAAGTCATCAAGTAAGGGAAAAAGATGAAGTGGGACGAGCAGAGCGAGCAAGCTTTTTAAGCTCTAAAGGGATACCTGACAAGCCCGCCGCTGTTGGTAAAGCCGATCCCAGGTGAGGAGCTCTTACTTTACCTAGCAGTCTCTGAAGCAGCGACTAGTGGAGCCTTAGTGAAGGAATGCAGTGATGGAGTGCAAAGGCCGGTCTATTACGTAAGCCGGGCTTTTACGAAGTCCGAGAAGAATTATACCTTACTAGAGAAGCTCGCCTACGCTTTGGTAACCACATCCAGAAAGCTTCGGCCTTATTTTCAAGCTCACACAGTTTGACATCAAATATAGAGCAAGAACTACGATTAAAGCTCAGGCCCTGGCGGATTTCATAGTAGAATTCAGCCCAATCCTAGACCCGGGCGAGTCAGTAGAACCCAACCCGAGTTAAACCCCTCTGGGATGGCCTGAAGACAGTAAGGTATGGATACTTTACACGGATGGAGCTTCGAACCAGGCAGGATGCGGAGCTGGGGTCGTCCTTATCGACCCCGCCGGAGTCGAGGTAAGTCACTGTTTCAGGTTTGAATTCAGAGCCACCAACAATGAAGCGGAATATGAAGCTCTGCTAGCGGGAATGAGAGTAGCTGGAGCTCTGGAGGCTGAGTATCTTCAGATTAAGAGTGATTCTCAATTAGTGGTTAATCAGGTAACAGGGTTGTACCAAGCAAAGGGTGATAACATGGTGGCCTATCTAGCTAAAGTCCAGGAGGTTATGAAGAAATTCAAGGGTGTAAGAATAGAGCAAGTACCCAGGGAGAAAAATCACCGTGCGGATGTTCTGGCTAAGATTGCCACTGGAGAGGGGCATGCGTTACCAAAAGGGGTACCCCTCCAATTGATTTCTTCTTCCAGCATAGCTAAAGAGGTAGAAGTCCTTCTTGTGAACCGCCTCCCGTGTTGGATGGATCCAATAGCAGACTATCTCCAAAGTGGCATTCTCCCTGAAGACCAGGATCAGGCCCCCCGGCTCAAGAGGACAGCGACCCGCTACTGTTTGGTAGAAGGATATCTATACCGCAAGGGGAAATCTCTTCCTCTGCTCAGGTGTCTCCATCCCGATGACGCGCGCTGGGCGCTCAACGAGGTCCACTTGGGGGATTGTGGTAACCACGTGTCAGGAGAAACTTTGGCTTACCAAATAATCATGATGGGTTACTATTGGCCAACTATACATCAGGATGCAAAACAGTTCGCACGATCCTGCGAGGCTTGTCAGAAAACAGCAAACCTCCATCATCTCCCACCAGAGAGGCTCTCCTCGATCAGTACTCCCTACCCCTTCGCCATCTGGGGGCTAGACCTGATCGGGCCACTCCCCACTGCACCCTGCCAAGCCAAGCATGCAGTAGTGGCGATATATTACTTTACTCGGTGGGTAGAAGCCAAGGCTCTTACTCGGATAACTGAAGAAAAGACTACCAACTTTGTCAAGGAGCACATTGTTTGCCGATTTGGCACCCCGATGGCCATCATAACTGATTTGGGAAAGCAGTTCGACAATGCCAACTTCAGGGAATTCTGTGAAGACCGGAAGATCAATCTCCGTTTTGCTTCGGTGGCTCACCCTCAAACCAATGGGCTGGTTGAAGCTACTAACAAGACCATCAAGAAGCTCCTGAAGAAAAAGCTCCAACAGAAGAAAGGATTATGGGTGGCAGAATTACCTCATGTATTATGGGCCTACAGAACAACTAGGCGGACAGCCACAGGGGCGACCCCCTATTCCATGGTATTCGGGGCGGAAGCAGTATTGCCCATCGAGCATAAGCTCATATCTTTCCGGGTCCAAAATTACGAATCGAAAGATAACGAGGCTAAATTGAGAGCTAGCCTAGACCTACTAGAGGAAAAGCAAAGCCGGGTGGCGGAGAAGGTGGCAATATACCAGAGCAAGATAGCCCGACACTTCAACAAGAAGGTGAGGGTCCGAAGCTTCAAAGAAGGAGACTTGGTTCTTAGAAAGGTGACCCAAAACGCACGAAGAAGGTCCGATGGAGTGCTAGCCCCAAACTGGGAAGGGCCATATCTGGTTAAGACATCACTCCGGGGTGGTGCTTACAAACTGGTAGACATGGAGGGGTACCCAGTAGACCACACATGGAATGCTGATCATCTCCGAAAATTCTACCCTTAGAAATCTTGTTCGTATCAAGGGGAATCTAACACCCCGTTTTCATGTTTGTACCGATTGAGGAAATTCAATAAAGCAGTTCTTTCTCCTATATGACTCTCTTGTGTCCATTGCTTGAAGTTTCCTACTAGATTCTTCAACGCCTCTCACTAAATACACTTAATTCACCATTGCTAAAGCACCTCGAGACCCGGAAAGTTGCATAGCGCTCCTGATGCCTTGGGTCGGGACCCCCCCCCCCCCCCCCCCCCCACCAAGAGGATCTCCATTACTAAAGCGCCTCAAGACCAGGAAATAGCCTAAAGGCGCTCCTGCTGCCTTGGTCGGGGAATACCCTCCTCCAAGAAGCCTGGTGCTAAAGTGACCTTAGTTGCCTACCAGGACAGATTACAGTAAGAATCGGGCTGCCTCAGGGTACCTGGTCTCTTACTTTGCCTCAAGACCAGGAAATAGCCTCAAGGCGCTCCTGCTGCCTTGGTCGGGGAATACCCTCCTCCAAGAAGCCTGGTGCTAAAGTGGCCTTAGTTGCCTACCAAGACAGATTACAGTAAGAATCGGGCTGCCTCAGGATACCTGGTTTCTTACTTCGCCTCAAGACCAGGAAATAGCCTAAAGGCGCTCCTGCTGCCTTGGTCTGGGAATACCCTCCTCCAAGAAGCCTGGTGCTAAAGTGGCCTTAGTTGCCTACCAGGACAGATTACAATAAGAATCGGGCTGCCTCAGGGTACCTGGTTTCTTACTTCGCCTCAAGACCAGGAAATAGCCTAAAGGCGCTCCTGCTGCCTTGGTCGGGGAATACCCTCCTCCAAGAAGCCTGGTGCTAAAGTGGCCTTAGTTGCCTACCAGGATAGATTACAGTAAGAATCGGGCTGCCTCAGGGTACCTGGTCTTTTACTTCTCCTCAAGACCAGGAAATAGCCTAAAGGCGCTCCTGCTGCCTTGGTCGGGGAATACCCTCCTCCAAGAAGCCTGGTGCTAAAGTGGCCTTAGTTGCCTACCAGGACAGATTACAGTAAGAATCGGGCTGCCTCAGGGTACCTGGTTTCTTACTTCGCCTCAAGACCAGGAAATAGCCTAAAGGCGCTCCTGCTGCCTTGGTCGGGGAATACCCTCCTCCAAGAAGCCTGGTGCTAAAGTGGCCCTAGTTGCCTACCAGGACAGATCAACACTAACATCAAGGTGACTCATCGGGATGCTTCGTCCTCTATTTCCCCACTTACTACCCCAACAGAGGACCAACAGTCAGAGAGAAACTTAGAAGTTTACTGTCAGCAAATCTAATTGTTCGTAGGAAGCAAATCAAATTGTTCGTAAGTGACAGATGTCCTCGACTGATTACTTTGCACTTTATACTGTTGGGAGTTCGATTAAAGGAAGATGTGATCTGACCCCGCTCATTCTTACGGTTACGAGATATAAGTATTACATGTTTTATCTTTACTACCCATCGGGGTCCAGTCATCATCCTTATTACTCATCGGGTTTCCAAGTATCAACAAAGTTACATGTTATGGAAAGTTCTTGAGTGCAAAAGCAAGAAAAACACAAGCACGAAGCAAGTAATGAAAAACAGTTATATTTATAAACAGGGTGCCTAGCTCCCGATTCGGGCTACAAAATTTAAATAGAGGGAGGAGGCCAAGCTAGCCTTCTTTTTCTTCTTCGGGAGGCTCTCCTTCGCCAGCTACCCCTCCTCCCAAAGACTCAGTTGCTGCAGTTGGAACCACCTCCGCAGCAGAAATCTGGGTCCCTTCAACCACGGGAACCTTGGATCCAGCTAAACCCTCATCCTCTGCGATGACCACTCCAGTAGCAGACTCGGGATCCACCACCTGTACTTCAATAGAAGGAGGATTCGGGATAGCCCCCTCAATACCGCCAAGTCGGACTTCAGTAGCCGTGCCAGCTCCCTGACCCGGATGAACCACCTCTTGAGGAGGGACCTCCGTCTCTTGACCCCCTGCTTCTAGCTGGGCAGCCCTTGCCATTATTTGTTCCCGGTTCCAGCTTAAGGCAGCCTCAAGGTCAAAGGGAGGAGGCAAAGCTGTGGCCACCTGGTAGCAGGCTGTGAAGTAGCCATCCTCGAATGAGGGCCCTTGTTGAGCCTCCAAGCCTGCTATAGTCTCCCGCAGGAATTGATTCTCGCTTTGTAGCAGCTTCTTCTCCCTCTTCACACACTCCCTCTCTTCCCGGCGGCATAGGGATCTAATCGTCTCAGTATCCAGGTTGCGCTCAACCCGCCTAAGGGCCACCAAGGCTTCCTGCCTCCCCTCCTCAGACCTCTTTGCGTCTTGAAGCAGAGGGGCAACGCTTTGTTGAGTCTGAACCAGTTCCTGCTGAGTGTCCTCCAGCTTCGCTTGGAGGCCAATATAAGCCTCCCTCAGGGTCATCAGCTGCCTCTCCATAGCCATGACAAATTTGAAGCCCTACAAAAAGAGGAAAGGAAATCAATGATTAGCAAGCAGATAGAAGAAATAGTAGAAGTAAAAAAGAAAGAATGTTACCTCAGCCAACACGGATGCTCCCTTAGCAACTAGAATATCAGTAGGAAACTTGGCCATATTTGTTAGGTTTCCACCAGGGCAGGAGGCCGCGAACCTGGATACCACCTCATCAAAGGTAGCACACCTAGACCCCGATCCAGAGGCCACATCAGTAGCCGGGGCAGGGATGGGGAGAGCTGCCTCCTCCACCAAGATTCTGGTTGGGTCCTTAGAAGACTTTGTGATAGGAGGAAGAGTGGGTGACGTCTCCGATTCATGAGCAATTCTCTTTTGCGCTGACTTTCCAGGACCTCGGGCCTTAGCCGCCTTAGCCAACATCGCCGAAATCCTCGAGCGCGAGGGAGGAGAAGAGGGGAGGCGAGCCGGAGTCTTGGCCCTAGACCCCGCTGGAACAGGAGTAGGAGTAGTCGTCTGGGATGGAGCAGGAGGAGGGTTGGGGTCGGTTCCCACTCGGATGGACCCCAGCGTAGTCTCGGCAGCCAGGGTAGGAGATGGGACAAGGGAAGAATGGGCCAGCAGAGTCATATCCCCTGTCCCCGAAGAAGAAGGTGACCCCGCTACCATCGGGGTAGCCGACACTGCAAGAAAGGGAGATGTCCAGTGAGAAGCAGAAGAAGGGGAATATACACGTGAAAAAATAGAAGAGTAAGGTACAGCCAACTTACCAGGAAGAACGAGGGAGATCCTCAGGTGCAGCTCCAAGCGGGCTCCCTCAAAGGGATCCAGAGTGGGATACTGCATGTTGGTATATCCCCTCTCCATGATCCTCGCAAGGATTTCCCGGGATCCAGGAGCTAGCACCCCCTTCGCCCACTTATCCCGTATTGTGAACTGAGTTGGGACGGGGTATTCATACCCCCCGATAAAGGCGGTGCGCCCCCACTCGCCTTCCACCACTAACCATTCTTCTTTCCAAGGCGCGGCATACTTCACGTTGGCTCCTGGGACGATAAACCTCATGTCATTGTTTGCCCTCAGATAGAATTGACCCCGGGGCACCATATTGGTGATGTTGAAGAGGTAGCGAAGTTCATCAAATCCCGGCTCCCGCTCGATGCGATCCTTCTCGCATTGCTCCTTGCAGAGCACCAGGTGTTAGGATTATGCTCAATAGCAAGAGTGTAATAGTGTAATTAACAATCTTTTTCATATTAATAAAGTGATTTCTGTTTTAAACAAATCTTATAGCATTTATAGTTTAATAATTGTTAAAGTAAATAATCATAAGGTCTAAAGACTATGAGAAAAGAAGAATTGTTCATACATCTGGATATGTATGTGGTAGACACAATTCTTTAGTTAGTCTTGAATATCGTTCACAACTTAAGTTAAAGGTTGGGCACCTTTATCTTGTTAAAGTTGTAGAATTCTTTTGCTAGCATTTGAGTGGGATCAAATGAGATATGATGAGTCTAAAATCATCGGAGTGTCTTCGAGCAAAAGAATCTAGTGCACTGGGTGCATTGAACAGGATCACAATGAAATACTTTATCTATAACCGTCAGTAGATAAAAGTAATTTCATTATCAGGACAATCGGAGAGTCTATCTCAATCCTGAGATAAATGATGGACTTATGATTGCAAGTGATATCATTTGAGCTATCAATGAGTACGATTATATCGCATAGTCTATCCTCGATAGTTTGGTGATATTCATTTGTTAATCGATAGAGGACTTCATTTATAGATATGAACATCGTGGCTCCATTTATTAAATGAGAGTATAATATCATCATATGGATGTTTTGAGGTAATTGGATATTAAATCTCAACGTTGAGTTTTCAATAGTGTCTATTGAAAACATGGCTTCTGGACAAGTCAAGATATCCAAGTTCAAAACGTGGTCATATGAGTAAATATGGTAACTTGGAGAGTTATAGGCGGTCTATGAACTCTTGGCGATTACTGATATTAATCACGAGGATACACTATCTCCAATATGATTGTCTAGGGTATGAATGAGGAAGCATCTTCCTTTTCTGTCTTTATTTAAGAGTTCAATTTTAGCTCTTTAGTGGAATGAGCTAAAATTAATGGATCAGACCTAAGTGAATCATTTGTTGATTGTGATTAGGTTATGTCTATTGGAGCTTAAATTTAGATAGCCCGCCAAGATCCCCAATCCACACGGACTTGCATGGATCACTTGTTATATTCTACCGGACCAATTTAGGGTCCATCTAGAATTGCAATTTAATGTATTAAGAATATAATTTGCACATTATTTATATAATGGGCTGCACAATTATATTTATATATTAATGGATGACATGTGGGCTTGTTTCTTTTAGTAAGAATGGGTCTAGTTCACATGTGGGCTTTTTATTTAAAGTCCTATGGATTTAATGAAATAAGAAAAATAATATTTGGCCCAATGTATATATGTGGGGCGGCAACATGCTATAATGGCATTTAATATTATTTTGTTTCATTATTTAATTAAATAAGAATTAATTAATTTATTAATTAATTGTTTAATTAAAGTAACAAATCTTTTCTAAATAGGAAATATGATTCCTATTTGTATACTATTGGTAGTAGTATAATTAAATAGAAAGACTTGTTTGACAAGGAAAATAAATAATTAATTTTATTTATTTAATCAAATAGGAAGTCTTTTTATTTTAGTCAAATAAGGAATAAAAGATTTATGAGTTTGATTAGGTTTTGGAAATCTTTTCTAAATAGGAATTAGGGTGCAATTCAAACTAATTAATTTTGTTTGGAAATTGCGGCAACCCTAATTATTTTAGGAAGAGAATTCGGCCAACCCTAAAGAAGGAAGAAGAGAAATTTCGGCCACATATATATGTACACATATAGATTTCGGCCACCACTCTAAGGACTAGGGTTTTTGGTGCAGAATTTTTTCTTCTTCTTCTTCTTCTTCTTCTTCTCAACTCATAGTTAGAGATCTATTATTCTACTAAAAACAAAAGGAACATTGATTATTCTTTGATTGTGTTCTAGTTGCTTGTTCATTAATAAGCTTGTGAATACTATATCGATCAAGGTTCACGCGAGTTTCGATCATACGATTGAGAACTCAAAAGTGACCGGAATAATCTTAGGTTCCTTTAGATTGTTTTTGGGACTAACGAATCAAGAAAAGTTTGTTTAAATCCAATCACAGGTTTGCAATTCAAAGAGAAGGGAGACCACGCTCCTAGGTGATCCACATTCGTGCTAGGATTGAAGATCTTACGGATTACCATCGACGCAAGTCAATCGGATCACGCGACAAGAGGTATTAATCATTTATTACTTTATTATATATGTTTGATTAATCAAAAGGGTTTAAGGTTCATAAAATTGGAAAAATTTTAAAAGCTACTCAAACTAATTTTTTTTTAGTCTCGCTTCCACTGCGAGTACGATTTTTCCCTACACCAGGAACCCCGTCAGGTGTTTCCAGAACCCTGGTGAAATCTGAAGGGGGGCTAGCTCCAGCGCAACAAGAGCCCGGCAGAGCGTGGGGTGTAGTGGCAGTCGAACACCGCATTCGAAGGCCGCCTTGTGGATCAACAGTCGATCTTGAGGCGGGGTATAAACGTCGTAGCCCCGATGAGGAAGAGACAGGGTAATGTTATCTGGAATTTTGTACTCCTCCCTCAGCTTGGCTAGAGTGTCCAAGGTACAGACAGAGTCGGGAACTATTCTCCCGTCATGGAAGAGGGCGAAGGAGCCGGCTTGTACCCCGACAAAAGAAACCCTCTCGCCGTTGCCTCCGTCACCATTGCCCGACTTTGCAGCACTCGCTTCGTCACCAATCAGGACCGGGTCTCCTGGTTGGTTGTGAAAACCCGACTTAATTCGGGGGTTTCGGGCAGAGCGGCGACGCTGAGCCCACGGGGTTTCATCAGCAACCCTGTCCTCCTCTCGACCCCTTTTCCTCTTCTCCGAGGTAAGAGAATCTTCCTCCACATCACCTTTCTCCATATTGAAAAGAGCATATATGCTATCGGACTGGGGAGAAGAGGCGGGATCAGGATGAATGGGATTCGCCGCTACAGGAGGGTTTTGGTCAACAGCGATTTCTTGAGAAGTAGGAGTTTGAGAAGAAGCGGTCATTGTAGGAGAAGAAGAAAAAAAGAAGTTCGAGAAGATTGGGAAAGCAGGAAAGAAAAGAAGTCAGGGAGAGTTTTTTGTTCTCGAAAAGTCAGAAAGCTTGAAGGTAAGAAGCGCTAGTAGAAGCCGGTCTATTTATAGAGAAGGAATGACGGTTACGTACTCGAAAACCAGAAACGGTGACCGAAAGGATGGGTTGAGGCGTCTTCCGCATTAATCGCGCCAAAACGGCTCTTTTTGAAAACGGGGAACCCAATCAACAGTCGACACGCAATCAGTTATAACGTACGAAATAAGGATTCCCACCCCCCCCCCCCCCCCCTTCCTAAGTGGAAACCTAGTCAGATAAGGAAGTAAGCGGATAAGGTGGAAAATCCGTCAAGCAAACGAAAAGATCCTGACTCCGACCCCGACCCCGACAAAGTGTCAGTGTCCAAGTCAGGGGGGACTTCTGTTAACCGCCAAAATTGGCGAGGGACCAAAGAAGAATTTTTCACCTCAACACAAGAAGCAGGTGCGAACACAATCCAGATACCTCGATAGAGTGGAGCCCGATTGGCCCAAGTATGAACCTCCTTCAGCGGGATCCACCCCGCCAGCGTCTTAACTCATAACAAGGACCAAGCCCGGTTATGATCGGGCACCTTAGGGACCCCATATCGTCCCATCAACACTACTTCCTATGGACCCCGCAACAGCCAGACATGAAGTGCTGCAGATCATCCTGTAACAAAGTCAGCCACATATCCCCCTACTACCGTCAGAAGAACGCTTACTAAATAAAGGCAACTCACTAAGTAAAAGCACACTAGGAAGCAAGATTCTAGCTCCCAGAACTCAAAAAAGCCACAAAGATCTAATAAAAACGTCGCCGTATAAAAGGATTATACTCCCTCCCGCCAAAGGATCCAATTTTTAAACAAGTCAACACAATAAGAGTCCAATTAGGAAGGGAAGAGATTGAGTCCTCCTAGAAAGGAAAGACTGAATCCTGCACGTAAAGAACTCCGAGATTACCTCCTAAAAAGAAGAGGATCCTGCAGTTGCCCAAAACCCTAAACCGAGATTTTATGAGTGCATAGCAAGCAAGCAAGACCTATATATATAACAGTTTCTACAAGAAAGAGAGAGGACCCTAGACACTACTTATCGACAGGCACAGTTCTTCCACCATCACCGTCTCCATCGTCGAAAATATGATCCATGTTCCATTGTAATCTAAATCAGAAATAGGTCACGTATTGTAATGAGAAGAGACAATCCAATAAAACTTATTGTTGATTAGTTTGATATACATTATTTAGTTCTGACTTTGATAGGGATTTAGTCGGTATCGAACTACTTGATACCCCTCCGACCAGGGTCAATCTTGATCTTGGTCCCTTTAAAGTTGTTATTTGGAATCCTATCTCGATAACGATTTTCAGGTAACAGCAGCATTAAAAGTACTAGTTTAAGATGCATTTAAGAATATATTTTTTCCATTTGAAAAATTATAACAATGAATATATATATAGAGAGTAATTTTCAAGTGAGGACTTTTTACAATGCACACTTTAAGTACCTTTGATGAAATTGTATAAAATATATTGAATCTTGATTTGATTTTTTGTATGGATGGTGAAAACATTGAAATATATTTATGGGAAAAAATTAAAAAATTTCGGGTGCAAGAACTAATTTTTTCCAATTTTTTTTTTTTTTTTTTTTTTTTTTGAAAATAAAGCATTTAAAAATAGGGAAATATATTATAAGAAAAAATAGTTCTCAAATAAAAAAAAAAATTCCAAATTTTTACCAAATATGTATTTTAATTTTCTTATGATGCATACAAAAAATCAAATCAATATTCAATATATTCCAAGTAATTTCATCAAATGTGCTTAAAGTGTGCATTGTAAAAGTCTTTATTGGAAAATTACTATATATATATAAGTTTTAATTAATCCATAACTAGCCAAAAATTTAATTAGGGTAGTTATTGTTGTCGAGAAAGAATGGGTATCACACAAATCTAAAGCAGAACACACAACATAGATAATAAGAAAGTAATAAAGAAGAAAGAACGACACCAAAGATTTTACGTGGTTTAGCAATTTGCCCACATCCACGGAGCACACCGCATTTAATCCACTACTATCAGAGTTGATTACAATCTCTCTGTCTCTCTCAAGTCTCTCTACAATTTGCTCTCAATATCTCTCCCACTCTTTTTCAACACACCCCTAAGGGTTTACATAATGTAGTATTTATATGGGAACACTAAAGTAAGCCAAAAAACCCAAAAAAGGTCACTTTCCTTTTCCACGTAAACTTTCTGCTTCACGCAATTCACCACATTACCGTGGTGTAGACCGCTCCCTGTGTATATGCCTATGCCGCGGTATGTGCAGTGTGACTCCTCTGGAGTTCACCGCTGTGTGTGTCGCCCCCCTGGGCACGTGCCTGGCCAGTGGTCTGTGCAGCGTAAATTCCTTTAGAGTTCACCACCGCGTGTACCGCCCCCTGTGCACCATGCCTGTGCTGCGAAAAATGCCAAGAAAATATTCTCAATGCTAGTTTTAGGCTTCATAAACCCAACAATCTCCAACTTGAAGAACTGAAACTTGAGTAGACATTCTCCATCCTTCCTCAATGACTTAGTGGATAATTACGGTGCACTCATCCCCCACGTCTTCACTCTTGAAGACCCACTGAAGCTGCGCACAGCTCCAGTTTCTCTACAGTGACTAGCTTAGTTAACATGTCAGTCGGATTCTTGCTACTTGCTATCCTTACAAGCTTTAACACACTTTCTTCGATTAACTAACGAATGAAATGGTAGCGTAGATCTATACGTTTGGTCCTAGAATGGAACACCAAATTTTTGGCCAAGTGTATTGCACTCTGACTGTCACTGTGCAACACTTTCATGACTTGATCAAATCCCAACTCATTTAACAAACTTTGTAACCATATTAGCTCCTTACTTGATTCTGTTACAGCCACATACTCTGCTTCAGTTGTAGAGATTGTAACTATCTTCTGTAACTGGGACATCCAACTAATCATGGTACTAGCCATTGTAAACACATATCTGATGGTACTTCTTCTATGATCCACCTCCCTAGCAAAATCTGAATCCATATAACCTTCCAGCTTGAGCTCATCTCTTCTAAAGATTAGACATTGCTCTGTCGTACCCCGCAGGTATCTTAGGATCCACTTCACAGCCTCCCAGTGAGGCTTTCCTGGATTGGACATGTAACGGCTCACAACTCCCACTACATTGGAAATATCTAGTCTTGTGCAAGTCATGGCATACATTAGACTTCCAATGGCTAAAGCATAATGAACTTTAGCCATGAAGTCTTTCTCACCTTCCGTCTTTGGATTCTGATCCTTGGACAACCTGAAGTGACTAGCCAATGGTGTTCTTGCCGATTTTGCATCATCCATACTGAATCTCTACAATACCTTCCGAACGTACTCAGCTTGAGAAAGCTTCATTGTACCTTCATGTTCGTCTCTGCTAATTCTCATTCCAAGAATCTGCTTTGCTGCACCTAAATCCTTCATCTCGAACTCATTTGAGAGTTACTTCTTCAAATTGTTAATCTCTTCTAAATCTGCACCAGCTACTAACATGTTATCAACATAAAGTAACAGAATAATAAAACTTGACTTAACCTTTTTGAAGTAACAGCAGTAGTCAGCATTGCATCTCAAATATCCCTTGCCTTGCATGAACCCATTAAATTTCTTGTACCACTATCGAGGAGCTTATTTCAAACCATACAAGCTCTTTGTCAACCTACACACCAACTCTTCCTTGCCATCTTCTGTAAACCCCTCTGGTTGCTGCATATATATCTCCTCCTCCAAATCTCCATGAAGAAAGGCAGTCTTCACATCTAACTGCTCAAGATATAACCCCTTTGCTGCGACAATACTTAACACTAACCAGATCGTAGTTAGTTTAACAACATGAGAAAAAATTTCAAAATAGTAAATACCTTCTATTTGTTGGAAGCCTTTGACCACTAGTCGTGCCTTGTATCTCTTGGAACCATCATGTTCCTCTTTGATCTGAAACACCCACTTATTATGTAGGGCTTTCTTTCTTTCAAGCAACTTGGCTAACTCCCAAGTTTGATTTGAAATCAATGACTTCATCTCATCCTTCATTGCAAGCTCCCACTCGCTCGCATCTTCTCCTTGAAATGCTTCATCATAACACTCAGGTTCCCTTGCATCTGTCAACAACATGTATTGTAAGTACTTCCTATTTGGTATAGGAGTTTGAGTTGATCTTCTCATTACACTCTGAGCCTATGTCGCTGGAACGTCTCTATGTGGGATAGGATCTATAACCTGGAGTGGCACACCTTGTTCTTCATCATTCTGATTAACTAGTTCCACGACATTGTTCTCTGATACATCATTCGACCTAAAGTATTCTAGCTCTTCTGACTCAGACACCTATGTGTTTCTGTATTTGTACATAACCCTTTCGTTAAAGACAACATCTCTACTTCTAATCATCTTGCGGTTTTGGTCATCCCACAACTTGTAACCAAATTCATCTTCTCCATAGCCCACCAAAGTACACTTCACTGGCTTGGCATCTAACTTATTCCTCGCATGATCACCTATATGTACATAAGAAACACACCCAAACACTTTAAGATGAAAAAGTTTTACCTCTTTCCCAGTCTAGATCTCTTCTGGTATAGCGAGGTCTAATAGCTTTAGTGGTCCTTTATTGATCAAAGATGCTGCTATATTGACTGCCTCTGCCTATAACTGTTTTGGAAATCCAGAATGTAACCTCATGCTTCTTGCTCTCTCAGTCAATGACCTGTTCATCCATTCTGCTATCCCATTCTGTTGTGGGATCCAGGAACTGTTCTATTGAGCTTTATCCTACTCAGATAACAAAACCTCTTGAACTCACTGTCTTCATATTCTCCACCATTGTCTGAATACAGTTTTTTGATCTTTAACCCTGTCTCGTACTCAACCCTAGCTTTCCATCTCTTGAAGGCATCAAATACCTCAGACTTATATTTCAGAAAATAAACTCATATTTTCCTGGAGTGGTCATCAATAAATATGACGAAATACTATTTACCTCCTGTTAACGAGACTGAAGCTAGACCCCAAACATCAGTGTGCACTAGTTCCAGCTTCTCCTTTACCGGTACCCTTCTGGTCTTCTTGAAGCTCACTCGCTTATGTTTTCCCAATGCGCAGCTCTCAAAGAAATCAACCTCAACACTCTTCAAATCTGGCAACTTACCTTTCGAATGTAGACACTTCAGCCCTTGACTACTCATATGCCCAAACCTCTGGTGCCACAAGTTTGGATCGTCTTTATCTTTTGCCATAGCGATTGAACCACAACCATCTGTGGTTGTGTAAAGCGACTCATTCTTATTTCCTCAGATGATTGTCATAATACCCTTCAAAATCTTCCACTTATCATCTGTGAAAGTTGTCATGTAACCCTCTGACGCCAGTTGCCCAATAGAGATCAAATTCTTCCTCAAATCCGGTATGTGCCTCCCGTTATTGAGTTTCCAAACTCACCCTTTCAGCTGAATCTTCACATCTCCCTTCCCAATAATGTTACATGCTTGATCGTCACCAAGTTACACCTTACCCAAGTTTCCGAAGATGTAGTTCTCAAATAACTCTCTGTGAGGTGTGGCATGGAAAGACGCTCCAGAATCTAGAACCCAAGACTTCGTCTTACTTTCCAACGAGCAGATGAGGCAGTCATCTGACTTCGCTGACAGACAGTTTACGTTACCCTTGCCCTTATCTTTCTTTTTAGATCTACACTCATACAAGAAGTGGTCTTTCTTACCATAGTTCCAACACTCTACTTCTTTCTTGTTTCATTGCTGATTTCCTAAATAATTGACCCGATACCTGGATTTAGACTTACGTTTTGATTTTGATCTTCCCCGTTGATTCGTGTTCCGATTTTTGTTTCTGCTTTCTCTACCTTCCATACTCAATGCTGAAGATATAGACGCTTCAAATCCCTCTTCAAGCATCCTAATTTATTCAGTCATGATCATGTTCACAACCTGTGAGAAATCCAATTTCTCTTTCCCGAACGAGTTGGCAATTGACTGACATGTCTTCTTCCAACTTTCTAGTAATTGGGTGAGCATGAACACCGCCAAGAATTCTTCATCGAAACCCATAGACATAGAAGTTAACCCATCCTTCATTTTGTTGAATTGGTTTAGATACTCTCTGAAACCCTGACCTTCCGTCATTTTTAGATTTGATAACTTCTTGATAAGATGGACCTTCCTTATCGTAGAAGGCTGTTCATATAGGTTTGATAAAGTCTTCATCAGATCTTTGACAGTTAGCTGATCATTTACATTAAAAGCGACTTGCTTTGTCAAACTAAGACGAATTGCTCCCAATGCTTTCCTGTCATGCAATTCGAGATCCTCTTCATTCATGTTCTTTGGCAGTCGTTTCTTTGACCAATCTGCATCAGTCATAGTTGCCGGTTTCTCTTTTATCTGCCAATGCAGGTCCTTCTGGTACAGATAATCCTCCATCTATATCTTTCAGAAACTGAAATTCATTCCATCGAATTTCTCAATCTTGTAAGAATCTTTCTTCGATCCCATCTCTGTGACAAAATTGTTTGACCTTGAGAAAACCTAGATTTGTGTAAGCAATAACCCGCCCCAGCCTAGGACTCTGATACCAATTGTTGTCGAGAAAGAATGAGTATCACACAAATCTAAAGCAGAACACACACACAGATAATAAGAAAGCAATAAAGAAGAAAGAACGACACCAAAGATTTTACGTGATTCAACAATTTGCCTACGACCACAGAGCACACCGCACTCAATCCACTACTATCAGAGTTGATTATAATCTCTCTGTCTCTCTCAAGTCTCTCTACAATTTTCTCTCAATATCTCTCCCACTCTTTTTCAACACACCCCTAAGGGTTTACATAATGTAGTATTTATATGGAAACACTAGGGTAAGCCAAAAAACCTAAATAAGATCACTTTCTTTTTCCACGTAAACTTCCTGATTCACACAATTCACCACATTACCGCAGTGTATACCACTCCCTGTGCATGTGCCTATGCCGCGGTATGTGCAGCATGACTCCTCTAGAGTTCACCGCTGCGTGTGCTACCCCCTGGGCACGTGCCTGGCCAGCAGTCTGTGCAGCGCAAATTCCTCTGGAGTTCACTGCTGCATGTACCGCCCCCTGAACACCATGCTTAAGCTGTGCAAAATGTAGAGAAAATATTCTCAAAGCTGATTTCATGCTTCACAAACCCAACAGTTATTATTGTTGACGATGATTTTTGAGTGATGGAAAAAGCCATGCGTCCAATAACGTTAATACGATTAAACAATTGAATTATAAAAGCAAAAAAGAAAGCTAAGCTTATCATGCAGAACACAAGAATTTATGTGGAAAATCCTAAAAGGGAAAAAACCACGGTTGTCGGAGAGGGCGGAGAAGAATCTTCATTATGAATGTTCAAATTACACACTCAATCTCTCTTGCACTTTTGTATATTTTCGCACTAACTGTTGTAATAGCATTTTAGGGTCTATTTATATATGCATAGAACTCTAATTCTTGATATACAAGTAAGGAAAGTTGACGAAGTTTAGTAGGACTCTAATTTATCAGAGTCGTCTTTATCTTCTTTCCTGTTTCACATCTCATGTGCATTAAATGAATTAGATCTCTTGCCTGATTTGGACTCTGATATCTATAAGGAAATTTGTTTCCTTATCAAAGTGTACTTCAAGGTGCCTAGTTTGAGTAAGACTCCTTTTCTACGTAAACCCGACCAAGTCTTGAGATCATCTGGTGGTCATCTTGGATTGATCTTTTCTGACTAACTTTTGATGAGATGCATTACTAGTTCTGCTAAAAGGTGATGTGCCACTTACACATTAACTTTTGCTAAAGAAACTCTGCATTAAAGTATAAGAGCAAGATAGTAACATATATGTAAATAGAGATTTTATTTATTGAAAGAAAGATGATAAAAGCACTACATTTAACCTATGACCTCAACGTGTGAGTGTGAGAGACTTACAACTGAGCCATCTCAACTTTTATCAAAAAGATAGTATTATTAACATAAAATTCCTAATAAATAACTAGTTAAAGTGCTAATGTTTAAAATTCTTAAAAATATCACATGTCGTCTCGTTTGAATTAATTACCACCACCAGCACCATCAATCCCGCCAAATCCTCTACCACCACCACCATTCCCGCCAAATCCTCCTCCACCACCACCATGTACGCCTCCTCCAAATCCAACATTTTTTGAGAATCCAAAACTTTTTGAGAATCCAATTTGGACACCTTTGTTGAAACCACCACCGAAGCCTCCACTACCACCAGCACCACCAGTAGCGCCACCACCAATGTTTCCACTACCACTGGCACCACTAGTAGTGTCACCCCCAACGTTTCCATTAACACTACCATCGGCACCACCAATAGCACTGTCAGTAGCACTGCCAGTAGCACCACCATTAATGCTTCCACTTCCACTACCATCGGCACTGCTAGTAGCACCGCCATTAATGCCTCCACTGCTACTAGCACCGGCACCGCCACTAGCACCGCTATTTGAGCCTCCTCCAAATCCAACATTTTTTGAGAATTCAAAACTTTTTGAGTATCCAATTTGGGCACCTTTGTTGAAACCACCACTGATGCCTCCACTACCACTAGCACCACCAGTAGCGCCACCACCTATGTTTCCACTACCACTACCACTACCAATGGCACCGCCAGTAGCACCACCAACAATGCCTCCACTACCTCCACTAATACTACCTTTGCTTTCAGTTCCCCCACCGATGCTTCTTTTTGTTTCACTTCCTCCGCTAATGCTGCCTTTCGTTTCACTTCCTCCACCAATGCCGCCTTTCGTTACACTTCCTCCATCAATGTTGCCTTTGTTTTCACTTCCTCCATCTATAATGCCTTTCGTTTCACTTCCTCCACTAACGCTGCCTTTCTTTTCACTTCCTCCATCAATGCTTCCTTTCATTTCACTTCCTCCGACAATACTGCCTTTCATTTCACTTCCTCCACCAATGTTGCCTTTCATTTCACTTCCTCCACCAATGCTTCCTTTCGTTTCACTTCCTCCGCCAATGCTTCCTTTCGATTCACTTCCTCCATCAATGCTTCCTTTCGATTCACTTCCTCTACCAATGCTGCCTTTTGTTTCACTTCCTCCGCCAATGTTGCCTTTCATTTCACTTCCTCCACTAATACTACCTTTCTTTTCACTTCCTCCACCTATGCTTCCTTTCATTTCACTTCCACCGCCAATGCTTCCTTTCGATTCACTTCCTCCACCAATGTTGCCTTTTGTTTCACTTCCTCCGCCAATGTTGTCTTTCATTTCACTTCCTCCACTAATACTACCTTTCTTTTCACTTCCTCCACCAATGCTTCCATTCGTTTCACTTCCTCCACCAATGCTACTTTTTGATTCACTTCCTCCGTCAATGTTGCCTTTCATTTCACTTCCTCCGTCACTGCTTCCTTTCGTTTCACTTCCTCCACTAACGCTACCTTTCTTTTCACTTCCTCCATCAATATTGCCTTTCATTTCACTTTCTTTGCTAAGGCTTCCTTTTGTTTCACTTCCTTTGCTAATGCTTCCTTTCGTTTCACTTCCTCCGCTAATGCTGCCTTTATTTTCACTTCCTCTGTCAATGCTGCCTTTTGTTTCACTTCCTCCACCAATTATGCCTTTCGTTTCTTTTCCTCCGCTGATGCTACCTTTTGTTTCACTTCCACCACTAATACTGCCTTTGTTTTCATTTCCTCTGCCAATGCTGCCTTTTATTTCACTTCCTCCGCCAATGCTGCCTTTTTTTTCACTTCCTACGCCAATATTGTCTTTCTTTTCACTTCCTACGCCAATATTGTCTTTCTTTTCACTTCCTCCGTCAAAGCTTCCTTTCATTTCACTTCCTCCACCAATGCTGCCTTTGTTTTCACTTTCTCGGACAATACTGCCTTTTTTTTCACTTTCTCCACTAGTGCTGCCTTTCATTTCACTTCCTCCGTCAATGCTTCCTTTCATTTCACTTCCTCCGTTAAAACTGCTTTTCATTTCACTTCCTCCCCTAAAGCTACTTTTCTTTTCAATTCCTCCGTCAATACTGCCTTTCTTTTCACCTCCCCCACTCATGCTACCACCATATCCAATTCCTCCACCAATGTTGCCTCTCTTTTCAATTCCTCCACCTATTCCAGTTCCTCCACCAATGTTGCCCCCCTTTTCAATTCCTCCTCTAATACTGCCCCCCTTTTCAATTCCTCCGCCAATGCTGCCCTCTTTTTTAATTCCTCCACCTATTCCAATTCCTCCACCAATGTTGCCCCCCTTTTCAATTCCTCCGCCAATGCTACCTCCATTTTCACTTCCTCCGCCAATGCTGCCCCCCTTTACACTTCCTCCCTCAATGCTACCTCCATTTTCAATTCCTCCATCATTGCTGCCTCCATTTTCAGTTCCTCCGCCAATGTTGCCACGCATTTCAACACTTTTGCTAAAACTGCCACTATATCCTCCACTTTTGCCAATCCCGCCACCAAAAAATCCACCTTTTCCAAATCCCCCACCAAGATGTCCACCTTTGCCAATATGGCCACCAAATAATCCACCTTTGCCAATCCCGCCACCAAGTCCACCCGTTTTGCCAATGCCACCACTAAAGCTACCTTCAAAGTTACCACCGAATCCACCTGCCTTCCTAATACCTATGAATCCCTTCTTCACGCCATGCCTTCCGGTTAGCATATGCGTGGCAACCACACTAACTACAAGAACATGATGGCAAAACAAAAATAATAAAGCAGCTCTCTTTATTTCAATTATCATTTTTCTAGTGTGCAGGTTTGAGAATATCAGAGTTCTCGTTGATGACAACTGCAACACCACAACAAGGGTTTTATAAGCCTTTTTAATCCATGTATAGTAATTATCACAACCACTCATCGTTCACCTCAAAATTTACCACATAAATCCTCCTACAAGAATGCATGGCCCCTCTCTTTTTTCCTTCTTTAAAACGAGAAAATATTGGGTCAACGTTTATGGCATTAATTAAATATTGTTTAGACTCAAACTTTATTAAAATTTAAATCTGGTCACGTACATGACATTAATTGAGTTGTGAATAGTTGCATTGGGTGAGATTAATTTCTGAGAGCAATGTTGTTTATGCTTTTCTGGGTCAATTTTATTTTCTTAGAGGTCGTTTGTTTTTTTTATCTAAGACTGAATAGAGACCAAAATTTAAATTTGAATGACATGTTTGTGTTTTTTTTTTTTTTTCTCTTACATCTGAATGTATTATCAATACGTTTGTTTTTTAAAAGTATAATTGTCTGAAAATAAGTAATTTTACATTTATACCCATATTAAATAATTATACATATAATATGGAATAAAAACAATCAAAAAATAGTAATTATATATGAACACATATGATCATGATCTTCTTCTTCGATTACAAACAAACTTCATTTTTACTAAAAAAGAAAAGGTTTTTTTTTAAAAAAAAATAATAAATAAAAAGGGTAGTAGAAAAACTCACACAAAACACTCTAAATATATATATATATATAAATACATCGCCTTAATATCATAATGAAGTATTGATATTAAACACCAATATGAGAAGTGATTAGGGTTCTTTTTTATTTTTAAAGCTATTTAAGATAAGCAATATATTAAAATAAAGATTTGTATACTATATAATTATAATGAAATTGGAAATATGTTATATATGGAGAGTATCAAAATAAAAGATTTTGGAGTGCATTTAATGCAATTCAGTAATTTACAAAAGTGAAAAGTTAGGATTTTCTACTTTTTTTATTTAAAGTTATTTTTTGGTATTTTTAAGTTTTTTGACCGCTTGAAAAAAAAAAAAAAAAAAAAAAAAAAAAAAAACTTAATAATTATGATTCAGACTCATTAAATTTTAAGTGAAAAAAACAAACGACCCCTTAGTTTAGCGTTGAAAATTTCGAGAAAAAGAAAAAAGAAATATTGGTTGCAAAAATTTGAAAACCAGTGATAGTTTCTTTATAATCACTTCATGATCAATTTTGAAACAAACATGCCCTAAATGTATTACACTAATATTTACTGTTTTTGAACTTTAATGATCGAGTTAATAAAATTTTGAATCATTCAAAGAGTAAATTACAGCCAACCTCCCTGAGATTTGACATTTGACAACCAAAAACAACTTTATCATTAATTAACAATGACCTCCCCTATCGTTAGTCAAAGCTAGTCAAGTTTAACCGTTGACCGGATTTAGCCGCTAAAAATACCTAATTGCCCATGAATTAAAAAAAATCTGATTTTAAAAATATATAAATATATGAAAACAAATTTGGATCTACACTATAAAAAAATTGAAAATTACAAATTAAAAAAAAAAAAAAAAAAAACATGGAGGCATAGGTCGTATTTCTATATTTTTTTTTTCAAATTCTAAATTCTAAAAAATTAATAATCTGGATCATCAAAATCCAATCCAACAATATTTTCTTCAAATAATTTTTTCTTATTCCATATGGATTCGTATATTTTTCTTCATATTCAAGTTTTTTAGATTTTTCAAAACTAAAAATAAAAAAATAAATAAAAAAAACCCAGCTCATCTAAATCTAATGTAACAACATTTTCTTCTTTCATTGATGTATTTCCAGATTTTTCTTCAGATTCAAGTTTTTTAGATTTTTCAAAAATAAAAAATAAAAAATGTGGCCAAGATGAATGGTGATGATTCAAAGCTTTTAAATTTATTATTTAATAAATAAAAAGGTTTGAAAAGATGAAAACACCCTTATCTCTATTAAGTTTGACTAACTTTGACTAATGGCAGAGGAGGTCATTGTCAATTAAGCATAAAGTTGTTTCTGATTGTCAAAGACCAAACCATAGGGAGGTTGGCTACAATTTGCTCTCCTTCAAATGGTTTTTTTTTTTTTTTTTTTTTTTTTTTTTTTTTTGAAACAGCAAATCTATTGAATAATACCAAAAAGGCAAAAACCTTACGAAAGACAACTAAGAAAATAGCACAAAACACAAATGATGGGAAGTACCAAACTGAACAGCTACCAAATACAAGCAGCACACAACAACTGATCAAAACGCAAACACATGATCGGAAACCAGACAAAACAAAAATGATAGCATGGAAAAATAGCAATCCAAAACTCTACACGAGGACTCAAGACACGCTCCATTCTAGCCTGCCGCTCTGCATATCACCACCTGCTTTGGCTAAGCAATCTGCAAGAGAATTTGCAACTCTAAAAGTGAATTTAACAGCAAGAGACTTTCTAGTAAGCAGAGATTGCCTGATGTCACACAGAAAATTAACATGACTTAGCATTCCAAAACCTTCCCCATTTATCCAAGACACCACATTATTATAATCGCTCATAATCGTAATATTCCGATCAGCCAATAACTGACAAGATGAAATCAAGGAACACGCCTTGTGGATAGCGAGAACTTCCGCTACAAACATACGATGAGAAAAGGCATAGAATTTTACCATTTGCATTCTTGAGTACACCCCCAATGCCCGTTAAACCCACATTAAAAACCAGATCATTCCCATCTGGAAAAAGCCAAGAACATTGACCGATAGCCCTCACTGGTTTCCAGTCCACACACCTACCTTCAATATCAAGGAGAAGCAAAGTGATGTCAACGCTAGAGCCATACCCAAAATTTTTGAACCACCACACCACCCTAAATTTAACCAAGTCCAAGGACATAATCAAATAAGCATTCTTTCCATTAAACACAACATTGTTATGAGCCTCCCATATAGACCAGACCATGGCGTAAAATAGCAAATACCAAGCCCTCAGCCTTGACCTAGACGGACACAAACCAGTCTAACCTTCCATCCATCCAAAAACTAAAGAATTACTGCAAAAACTAACACCCTACCAACCCATTGCCTGTGACCACAACTTTGAAGACCATCCACATTAAAGGAAAAGATGATCGATCGACTTGGGCACTCTTCGACACAAAGGACAATCCAGACTAGCCAGATTAGCCATACCAAATCTATTTAAAACACTTTTGACCAAAATTCTGTCTTTAAGTAATTGCTATAAAAAAAAAAACTTCCACCTTAGGTGGACAAATCTCCTTCCAAAGAAAAGGACAGACAGTAAGAACATCCCCACCACTAGTACTTTCCAAGCAACATCTGAAAGATTTCATTGAAAACAATTTGTTAGTATTAAAGGTCCAAGCCATAGCATCCTGAATGTCCTCATGGATAGAAATATTTTCTAGAGATACCAAAAAGCAATTCCACTGATCAATCTCCCAATCAAAAAGCACTCTTCTCAAACCAATCTCCCAGTTCCACTTTGAACCTACAAATCTCCCAAACTCTCTAACCATACCATCTTTATCATTTGCCAATGCAAATATTCTAGGGAAAGCAATATTCAAGGGAATGGAATCCCATTTTAAATCATACCAAAACCTCACATTCTCACCAGACCCAACAACCACCTGGAATCCATCTTTGATGAGATTATAGGAACGTTGGTCTGCATCAAATAGCCTATTGATCGACTTGACAAAAACTGACCATGATTTCTAACCTAGGCAATCCCATACTAACCCATTGTTCCTCGATCTATACTTAGCACAAATCGCTTTCTTCCATAAGGAAGAATGCTCTCTACTAAATCTCCATACCCATTTTGCCATTAAACTAAACCCTTTATCTCTCAACCTTCCAATCCCCAAACCACCAAGCTTCTTATGTTTACAAATCAAATCCCAATCCACAGTATATATGAACTTTCTTTCTTATAATACCATCATTCCAAAAAAAAAAAAAATCCCTTTGGAACTTCTCAATTTTCTTTGCCACACCCACCGGAATACCAAACACTGACATGAAAAAGGTCGGAAGACTATAAAGGACAGCCTTGATGAGAACTAGTCTCCCACCCTTAGACATAAATCCTCACTTCCATGTAGCTAATCTATCTTTCACCTTTTGAATAACTGGTTTCAAAATGTTGATGACGAGAAACATAAAGAATCCTTGAGAAGAGCCACAGAGTTCTTGCAAATTTGTGGATCACTGACCTCGCTTATGAAATTGTTCATGGAAATACAACCTTGTTGGCTCAGTAAAAATTGTGGTATGTGAGCTCGTTTTGATGATTATTAAGGTCATCTAGAAAGTGTAATATAATTGACCATCTTGATATGGTGATTATCATGTAAGTGCTCGAATAGCTAAAGATGGGATGATATTTAAAATTAAAGGTGATCTTGACCATATTAAAAGAACGTGTTAGTGTCAAAACTAGAGGGGTGCCAGAACCACTACTATGTCTCTAGTTGATATCTAGGGAGCGACTGCCAAAAACCCATGTATGTGTAGGTAATGATTAACTTCAAAATTCCTCTGCTTGCAATGTTTAGCTGCCAAGCTTTAAAAAATTCAAGGAAATGCAACCGGCTGTTCCATAGTTCTTAATAAAAATTAATTTTTAATTATGAAAAAATTATAAAATATATATATAAAACATACAAATAAATAAGTTAAATAATTAAAATTATGAAAAAAAATTAAATAATTGTATATTTTTTTTTCATATAATTTTGAAATTTTAACTTGTAACCACTTTCACGGTTTTGATAATCACTTTTATAGCTCCGGTAACCACTTTCTACGGCTCCGGTAACCCTAAAACGAGTTTTAAAGATTTGACTTGTAACCACTTTCATGTTATTGGTAACCACTTTCACGGCTTTGGTAACCATTTTTACGGTTCTGGTAACCATTTCACGATTTTTGAAAATTTATCGTGTAACCACTTTCTCGACTTTGGTAACCACTTTTACGGCTCCAATAACCATTTTTATGGCCTTGTGTTAGAGATAACAATTCATAGCCATCAGCTAATACACATTGAATCATCAGCTGATACAAATTAACTAACTCAACAGACTTTCTATCATGATGAGCTGGCATGATCATCACAATCAATCTTCCTTTAGCTAATGAGGAAATCTGGCTAGAAAAGCACAATAGAATTCTATTACAGATTGTCCACCTGGCAATCTTATTTCTAGGAATTAATTGTGTCACACAACTTGCGTGAGCAACTTGCATTTGTGTATATAAAGAGAAAGTGCTCATTCTGTAACATTTGATCACAAAATATATGAGAGCTCTCTCTAAGCTCTTCTCTAAAGCATCAATGGCTTCCATATTCTTCCATACTCTGTTTTAGTTTTTAGTTCACACCTTTTATCAAACACTTCCTCTTCTTTACATGGTATCAGAGCTTATCAAGGACTAATTGTCCAATGACTTCGCGTCCAGCAACCTTGCTTCCCGGTGCGCTTACAGAACAAGGAGATGAATCTTCAATGGTCTCAAAAGCTGGAGATTTCACTTCTCTGGAGAAATTGATGCATTTCAATCTACAAGTCAAGTTAGACAATGACAACTATGTATAATGGAAGGCACAGGTATTTCCAATAATCAGAGCTTTTCAATTAGAAGATTATGTGCTAAATACAAAGGCTATACCACCTAAATATGTTGAAACTGGATCAACAAGTGGAGGAGATAAACAACTCGTGTTAAATAAGGAATATGTGACTTGGATCAGGTCTGATCAGTTGTTATTGAGCTGGTTGTTTTTAGTAATCAGCTAAAATGTCATAGGCCAGGTCACAGATTGCACAAGTTCTCAAGAAGTTTGGAAAGTTCTTGAACAACTGTTTTCACAGCAGTCTTTAGCAAAAGTCCTTCAATTAAAACATCAACTGTAGAATATCAAGAAAGGCACTAGTTCAATTGCAGATTTTGTTTTGAAGATCAAGACTATTGGTGATAGGCTGAAAGCTGCAGGTCAAACAGTTAGTGAAAATGATCTCATTCTAAGCATGTTGTATGGAGTTGGACGTGATTATGATTCAGTTGTATCTGTTATGATATCTCAAAGAAACAATATATCTCTTCAAGAGGTGCAATATCAGTTGCTGAATCATGAACAAAGGATAGCACAATTCAATTCAGAATCACAAACTGATATTCCAACTGCAAGTGCTAATTTTGTTTCCAGAAATCAGAATGACAGAAGGAGTCAAAGAGGAGGTTTTAATGGTTCTAACTTCTATAACAATGGAGGCATGTCTGGAGGTAATAGAGGAAGGAACAAAGGAAGAGGTAGATGGAATGGCAATAACAAGCCAATCTGCCAAGTATGTGGAAAAACAGGCCATGTAGCCATGAATTGCTATCATAGGTTTGATAGGAATTTTCAGAGTAACAATCAAAATCAGAACACTCAATTCAACAATCAAAGTGCTCAATTCAATGGCAACAATGTAGCAGCTCTAACTAATGGTCCACAACAAGCCAATTACCACCGGTCCACTGCTTATTATGCCACTCCAGAGACTGTTTGTGACCCAGCTTGGTACGCCGGCAGTGGTGCCACAAACCATGTCACATCCGATCTCTCAAACCTCTCTTTACACTCTGAGTATCAAGGTGGTGACAGACTTGCAGTTGGTAATGGACAACAACTACAGATTTCTCACATTGGTAAGACACTTCTTCCTTCTCATAGTAGATCATCTAAACTATTACTTCTAGATCATATCTTATGTGTGCCATCCATTGCCAAAAATTTGCTGAGTATATCTAAATTTACACAAGACAATAATGATTATGCTGAGTTCTACTGTGATTCTTGTGTTCTTAAGGACAAGAATACCAAGGAAATTTTGCTTCAAGGCAAGCTTGAACATGGTCTCTTCAAGCTTAACTTGAATGGAGCACAATCAAGACATGATGATCGAACCTCAAAGACAAAAAATTTCAATGGTTTTTCATTTTCTAAGAATAACACATTCAGCAAACCTTGTAGATATGATATGAATGTTGATATGAATGTAACCAAGTCAGTTTGAATGAGAATATGTGGCATTTGAAGCTAGGCCATCCCATACCATTGGTTTTAAGAAAGGTTCTATCTAGCTTGCACTTACAATACAACAATGCTCATCTAAATTTCTGTGATGCATGTAGATTGGGAAAATTACATCAGTTACCTTTTCAATCCTCTAGTTACAAAGCAAATTGTCCTCTAGAATTGGTATATACTGATGTTTGGTGTCCCTCACCTATGCCATCATCAGAAGGACACTGTTATAATGTTATATTTGTTGATTCTTTCTCACGATACAGCTGGTTATATCCTTGAAAGCAGAAATCAGAGCTGTCTAGCATGTTTCATCAGTTTAAGACACATGCAGAGCTGCAATTCAACAGCAAACTGAAATGTTTGCATGCAGATTTCAGAATCGAATACAAACCATTAATTCCTTACCTTACCAAACTTGGGGTGCACTTCAGAACTTCGTGTGCCTATACACACCAGCAAAACGGTGTATCCGAGAGGAAACATCGTCATGTGGTGGAAACGGGACTCACCCTTCTTGCTCAAGCAAAAATGCCTCTCAATTTCTGGGTTGAGGCTTTTCAAACTGCTGTCCTATTGATAAATAATTTGCCAACACCAGTTCTTAAGTTGAAGTCTCCCTATGAAGTTTTGTTCAAAAGACAGCCTAACTACAATTACTTCAAGGTTTTTGGGTGCACAGCATTCCCATATCTCAAACCTTATTCCTATCAAAAATTCAATTCCCACACCTCAAAATGCATATTCATTGGGTACAGCTTGAACCAAAAAGGGTACAAATGCTTGGATTCCTCTGGTAGAGTCTATGTTTCTCGAAATGTGGTATTCAATGAATTTGAATTTCCATATCAGATTTTGTTTCCTCCAAAGAATGCTACAGCAGCTCCATCTATAAGCTTGTCAACATCAATTTTGGTTGATGCACTACCCTTTCCAGTTTTACCAACAACTTCTACTCAGACTCAGCTACAACCAACTGCTACAAATGAGTGTTCTAGTTCTCACTCTTTGCCAAAATCAGTTGCTCCTTCATTACGAACAGATGCTCCTGCAATTCCTTTTCACATTGAGATTCCACGTTCTGCTCCTACATCAGCATCATTACACCCTATGGTTACCAAGCTCAGGTCAGGTGCTATCAAGCACAAAGCCTTTTCTTCTACTTGTATGGCAGGTGTAGTATCCATTGATGATATTGAACCATGAAATGCAGCTGAAGCCTCACCAAACCTCAGTGGCATAAAGCCATGTTGGAGGAATATTCAGCTCTAATGAAGAACAACACATGGTCATTAGTGCCACTTGTTGAATCATGCAATTTAGTGAGTTACAAATGGGTTTTTAGAACCAAATATAGGCAAGATGGCTCTATTCTTAAGCATAAAGCTCGATTGGTCGCTAAGGGCTTTCACTAGACTCCCGGAATAGATTTTCAAGACACTTTTAGTCCAATTATAAAGGCTGCAACAATTCGAATTATCTTCTTCTTAGCTATTACATATGGTTGGGACATCCAACAAGTTGACATTAACAATGCATTCCTTAATGGTAACCTCAAAGAGAGTGTGTTTATGGAACAAACTTCGGGTTTCATTGATACCAGTCGACCCACATTTGTTTGCAAGCTTAACAAGGTGCTCTATGGTCTACAGCAAGCCCCACACGCATGGTTTTGTAAGCTGAAAACTGTTTTGCATAATTGGGGATTTGTAGCATCCTTGGCTGATGTTTCTCTCTTCATTAAAAGACAACATGGAAAAATTATCTTTCTACTAATGTATGTAGTTGATATACTTATCACTGGTAATGACCCTTCTCTCATCAGCCAAACAATCTCTACTCTCAACAGAACTTTTGCCTTAAAGTCATTGGGATCAGTCAACTTCTTCTTAGGCTTTGAAGCTCATCAGTCCTTAGCTGGATTGTTCCTCACTCAATCCAAATATGTTCTTGATCTTCTTAAAAAGACCAACATGTCGAATAGCAAACCTTACTCCACACCATTGCTTGCAGGTTCTAAGCTCACCAAGACAGGTCAAGTTTTTCCTAATCCCTCTCTATATAGAAGTACAGTGGGTTCCCTTCAGTACCTGACATACACATGGCCTGATATATCCTTTAGTGTCAATAAGTTGAGCAAATACTTAGCCTCACCTACTGATGATCACTGGAAAGCCTGCAAGCATCTTCTACGGTATCTAAAGGGTACTGCATATATGGGACTGCACTTTAAACCAACTACTTCTCTGTCCATTGATATTTTCAGTGATGCGGATTGGGCTTCTTGTGTTGACGATAAAAGGTCGACTAGTGGCTGCTGTGTCTATTTAGGTGAGAACCTTATTGCTTGGAGTTCAAAGAAGCAAAATGTGGTGGCTCGATCAAGTTGTGAAGCTGAATACAGGGCATTATCACAATCTACTACAGAGGCCTTATGGCACACTTCTTTATTTTCTAAACTTGGTTCCCTCTGGCTCACAGTCCTATCCTTTGGTGTGATAACCAGGGTGCTGGATCCCTTGCTCAAAATCCCGTCTATCATGCTCGTACCAAGCATATTGAAATTGATGTGCATTTTGTGCGTGAGAAGATTTCATCTAGGGCTCTCAAGGTCCAATACGTCCCTACAGAGCATCAACGGGCAGATATTTTCACCAAAGCTTTGGCTTCCTCTCGCTTCACTTATCTTCGGTCCAAGCTGAACCTTGTTGTCTGACCTATGTTTAGCTTGAAGGGGGATGTTAGAGATAACAATTCACAGCCATCAGCTGATACAAATTAACTAACTCAATAGACTTTCTATCATGATGATCTGGCATGATCATCACAATCAATCTTCCTTTAGCTAATGAGGAAATCTGGCGGGAAAAGCACAACAGAATTCTGTTACAGATTGTCCACCTAGCAATCTTATTTCTAGGAATTAATTGTGTCACACAACTTGCGTGAGCAACTTGCATTTGTGTATATAAAGAGCAAGTACTCATTCTGTAACATTTGATCACAAAATATATGAGAGCTCTCTCTAAGCTTTTCTCTGAAGCATCAATAGCTTCCATATTCTTCCATACTCTGTTTTAGTTTTTAGTTCACACCTTTTATCAAACACTTCTTCTTCTTTACAATTTGGTAACCATTTCACTATTTTTTAAAATTTGACTTGTAACCACTTTTACGACTCCAGTAACCATTTTTACGGCTTTGATAACCAATTCACGATTTTTGAAAATTTAACTAATCCAGTGCTAATTTATACATGCATAGAATCCTAATTTTTGATATACAAGTAAGGAAAGTTGACGAGGTTTAGTAGGGCTCAAATTTATGTGAGTCTTCTTTCCTGATTCACGTCTACTACGTATTAAATGAATTAGATATCTTGCCTGATTTGGACTCTAGTATCTATAAGGAAATTTGTTTCCTTATTAGAGTGTACTTCAAGGTAACTAGTTTGAGTACGACTCCCTTTTTGCGTAAACCCGACCAAGTCTTGAGATCATCTAGTGGTCATCTTGGTTTGATCTTTTCTGATCGACTTCTGATGATGTGGCATATCTAGTCACCGTATTTTCTGGCAAACATGCTAACCTGTCAGTTCTCCAAATTTTACCAATAACAATTATGTTTAGTCCTTTCAAAAAAAAAATAAATAAAAATAAATAAATAAATAACTATTCTGGTTAGCCTGAATTAGTGTTTTAATTGTTTTTAGTAAACAATCCACCTTTTGGATGGAAATACCCTTAATGATTTTTTGAATAAAAATAATTAATTTTTGAAAATATAAATATATTGGAGGTTTGCAGACCTCCGATGGAAGTTACAACATCTAAATTTTTTTTTAAGTGGCATGTTTAATCAATTTTTGGATTAAACACACTATTTTTTGGGATTTAATACGCTACGTATTTAATCTATATGAGGAATTCAGTGAGTTTCCAAAAAAAAAAAAAAAAAAAAAAAAAAAAAACCTCTTTAACTTGTTTATTTCCAACAACAAAAACCTTTGCATTTGTAATCCTAACAAAAAATTTCTGATAGAGTTTAATTTCAACAACAAAAAACATAACTTGTTAATACCAACAACAGACGTGTTTATTTCAAATAAAAAAAAGGATATTATCATTTTAGTCCCTAAGTTTTGGGGAAAGATCAAATTTTTAAGCGTGTTTGCTTTTTTAGGACCCTTGGTCCCTAACTTTTCATAAATGCAACAATTTGGTCCATCTATTAGTCAATAGTCAGTCAAACTTAACATTACAGGGGTATTTTTGTCTTTAAATCAAAAAATGCCATGTGTTAATACTCAATATTTTATTTATCATAAAATAAAATAAATACACAATTATAAAATAAAAGAAAAATAAATAATCTCCAAAAAAAAAAAATTCCATAAAATTAGTATTTTAATATAAAAATAATTCATTACCTTTTTATTTCAATTTTTTTTTTTAAAGTTTTTAAGAGATCTGGTCAAACAAAAAAAAAATTAAAAAAATCAAATTCCATGGATAAATTTCTTCAATTAAATCCCACAAACAAAACCGACTAATCAAATCAACAAAAAACCACAAATCTCATCCAACAATCCATATGGACCATATTTTTCAATAAAAGCACCAAATAAAAACTTTAAGAAAAAAAAAAAAATCAATCTGACATTCTAATGGAGTGTTCTTGGTTCGACTTCGAGTGCTTCGTCCAGCTTCGTCTTGGGTCTCCAGCTATATATAAGTATAAGTGTATGACGAAGTGGTTTTCTCTAGAGTATGTGGAGTAGCTCCTATGATAATCATCACTATCAGGAATCTCTCCAAAGGTAAACTAAAAGAAACTTGTCAAATTTCACTTCTGTTTTACTCACTTTCTTGGGTTTGCTCTATTTTGCATTAATATCTTCTTCTTTTGTCTTCCCATTATGTCTGTCTCTGTTGTTTTAACTCTTGTGTGTAGTTTTTATAATCTTACATTAAGTTATCTTTAATTGCTTTTCAATACATAATTGTGGCTGGGTGTTGCTTTTGACATGAATCATGATCAGCACGGTTCCGATCATGGACACCGAGTTCCGTAACAATGTTTTTGAAATTCTAGCTCGTCACGAGTCCCGTTTCGACCAAATACATTCTATCGTCCAAACTATCATTGAAATTCCCTTAAAGCAATAGTGTTTTATACCTAGAGGGGGGGTGAATAGGTATAGTCTCAAATTCTTCCAATATTCAAAAATGCGGAATATAAGAATGAAATGAATACTTGAAAAGATATAACAATTGTATAATATGAATCAATTCATGTAAGCATCAATATACAAAAGAATCAATGCAAGTGAACTTATGGAAGATAAAGAAATATAAAGCAAAAATGAGACACAATGTTTTTACATGGTAAAACCTCAAAGAGGAAACATCCACGGGTTGAATCCACAACCACCGGCAAAGCAAATCCACTATACGAAAAGGACTTACACACTCAAAGCTATCAACACTATGATATCCACTTCAAGCTATCAAATCCTAATCAACCCTCGGGCTAGTGATTCACAAAACCTACTCTCTATCCAAGATGTGTCCTACACCTCTAGAGAGCAACTTCCTATCCAAGACTAAAAAACCTCTACGAAGATTTCTTTGCTTAGCAATATAGATCAAGAGATCCTAGTTAAGCTCTCATAGCTCAACCATCCGGAGTATCAAACCCCTTGCTAAGACTTCTTGCTTAGTTATCCGAATCACCTTGATTCTAACTAAGGCTTCTTGCTTGGCTATATATCCGGAAACCTTTCCTAGTCAAGTCTTCTTGCTCAAGTCAAAGACTTCACTCACCTTGACAAGAGACTTCAACTATTACAAGGCAATGATCTAGGTGATGCAAATGATGCAAACATACACAAATAGAGTAAGTAGATCAAACACACTCTATGAACATGCTTAATGATAATCTAGAATATACTATCAACACACAATCACAAATCTATCTAGAAATCAAAGCATGTCAAAACAATAAGAACAAGATTAGAATATTCAATTTATATCACAAAAACCTTAGTTCTTATATCATGAAATTGAATCTAGAAGATAACATGAAGCACATCATACAATCAATTTCTAGAAGCAATTTCAAGCAAAATCAAGTCTAGTAAAAACATGTTCAAGAGAGATCACAAAGCTAAACTCAATTAACTAATCAATCATACAACCCTAGCATATGATCTAACATACTTCTCAACATATTTCAACAATCAATTAGAAAGAATCATAGAGATGATCAAGAGAAATTGAAAGAGAAGAAGTTTCACATACAACCAAAGAACCTCGGACTGAAATCAAAGTGCTGGGAAAAATAACGAAGTCAAATGGCTCTGAAAATACTTAGGGTTTGTAGCTCTCGTCGAGACCAACAATTTTGGCTTTTGAATCACTCAATTTCGAGTTTGTATGAAGAAGTTATGATCAAAATAAGAAAATGAAAATCATGAAGAATTCTGCAGAAATTTTGTTTTGATGTTCTTCAAGTTCTTGGAAATGGAGGGAAGGAAAGGTACTTAATGGAAGGAAAAAGGAGAGATTTTTTAACCAATCAAACACCGCCACATCACCCTCTTCCCATGTGGGGCGTGTGTGGCACACGGGACCAGAGGGGTGGTCTGGCCGTGTGGCACACGGCCTCCACACGGCGAGGCCAAGCCATGGCCTTCGGCCAGCTTGCTTCTCCCGCGCACCTCTCGTGTTCTTCAGCCGTATTCTGGCATCCGAACTCCGAATTCGAATCCGTTTTTAGATTACAAACCATAACTCCCTCATGCACAATGATGGCTATGAAACTTTGACAAAAGGTTGAGAATTCATCTCAGAAAACGACGACAAACACAACTAAACGAATGAAAATGCAAAGTAGCATAACTACGTCGTATGGACTCGAAACTTAATGAATGAGTAACCGAAATGACCGGAACTCAATAAGGAATCAGATAAGATCATGTTCAAGTCCAAAACACAAGAAACACAAACAAATAAATACTATGCAACACAAGCATTCCATATCTAAGCGATAATGAGAAATCATGCAATTCTACAAGATTGTCAACAATGAGATAAATGCATGTGCATACTAAATGTGTGTGAAAGTGTTATACCACATGTTTGAACTATGATGAAGGGACACACATATATGAATTGTGTGTGTGTGCTCTAACGCCTTGCAAGAGGAAGAAGAATCTTGATACCTTAGCATCCAAGTATGCAATGTTCCCCTTGAAGACGAGATTTGCACAAGATATTGCTTCTTCACCTTTGAGGCTTCTTTCTTCCAAGAATCACCTAAGCAACAACTAATACAAATAAAGAGAGTTTTGCAATGGAATCAAGCCAACACAAATAAAGGATCTTACAATCATGATAGAAATCTAAGCCTTACACCTCTCTCGCAACATATCTGAAACCAAAATCAACCCGTTCACTCTTGGAAAATCCATACAACCCTTTAACCAGTCCAACACTTTCCGCTCTACCACCGCTGGTCTACTTGGTTCCCCACCTAACCAAAAATCGACCCCGTCTTCTAATACTACACAGGGTTTGTTCCGTCGGATTACAAGCCAGAAGGCTTATGAAAATAGCGAAAAAAGTGAACCAGATTTATCTGCCACACTAGAAGAATTGCCTAACGAATCAACTTTCATAGAACTGATTTTGAAAATTTCCTTCAGTGCTATGGCCAGAACCAACCATCCTTAGACCATTCGAGTTGTTGGAAAATTGAAGAACAAGGGAAGGTATAACTTAAAAGGGAAAACATCGACCCAAGTCGAAAATTCTGGTGAAATGGGCATGGGCACCATGAGAAGATGCAACATGGGAAAACGAGTGGCATTTCTCACAAACTTATCCAAACTTTATCCTTGCGGACAAGGATAATTTGGGAGGGATGGAATGATATGTGCCAATTTAGGTGGGTACACATGCATGTAAGTCGTGCAAGGGAAGGTCTGGTCTAAGCTGATCAATTGATCTTTAGTTTGAATTTGAATTAGTTAGTAGAAGAATAAATTAATTAGGAGTCTTAGTTAGGAGTCTTGATAACATTGGATCGGGTTGTTACGCAACTGATGCTTATCTTAGTTAGGAATCTTAGTTACGTGATTACAGTTGTATTGTTCACAATCCTATTTGTAGGTTTTAACTAATTAATAAAAGATTATCAAATGTTTAAACCAAATTATCTCTCTGTTCTTCTCTTCTTCCTCCCTTCCCCAAATTAATTCTTATTAGTGGTATCAAAGCCGTTCAAATCCATGGACACACGATTTCGTAATGAAGTTTATGAAGTCCTAGCTCGTCATGAGTCTGCTTTAAACAAATTCACTCTACCCTCAACACCATCTTAACCAACCATTTGTCTGTACAAAAATTTAGTTTTCAGAACTCTCACAAACAATTAGCCACTTATCCTTCAGTGTTTTTCAATGATACATATATATCGGCAGAGGCTTTTGTTGATTTTGATAAACCACCGATATTTGATGAATATGTATTTGAGAAAGTCTCATATGAGAGCAATTCACATTTTGTGGATTGTTTTTACGAGTCACACGTATCTCACTATAAAAATATATACTTCAGTTTATCTTTTGTTGCAGGATTTGATGATTTAAAAATTTATTTCCACCCATTGGAGTGATTGGATAGACATCATGACAAAAGGCAAAAAATTTAAAGTTCGTCGCACACGATCTCTGTTATTACCACCTAAAAATTTTATGCATGCTAGTGAGATGATTCATAGTGCCCATCATGTGGAGATACTAGTCAAATGGGCGAGTGCACCAATCGAAGATGTAACTTGGGAAAATCGTAGGCGTTTTTCGAAGACTTACCCAAACTTTATCCTTGAGGACAAGGATTCTTCAAACGGTGGGGAATGATACATGACAATTCATATGAACCATGCAAGGAGGGATTTAATCATGATCAAATCAGTTGGACTTGGTTAATGGATCACCAATTTGAATTTAAATTAGTTAGAGAGGAATAAATGAGTTAGGAGTCTTGATAACATTGGATCAGGTTGTTATGCAACTAATGCTTATCTTAGTTACGCAATTGCATTTGTATTGTTCACAATCCTATTTATGGGTTTGAACTAATTAATAAAGATTATCAAATGTTCAAACCACAGTAACAAAAGATAAACTGAAGTATTTTTATGGTGACATATGTGTGACTCGTAAAAACAATCAACAAAATGTGAAATGCTCTCATATGGGACTTTCTTAAATACATATTTATCAAATATCGGTGGTTTATCAACTTCGACAAAAGCCTCCGCCAATACATATGTATCATCAAAAAATACCGAAGGATAAGTGGTTAATTGTGTGTGAGAGTTCTGAAAACTAAATTTTTCTAGAGACCGATGGTTAGTTAAGATGGTATTGAGTGTAGAGTGGATTTGTTCGAAGCGAGACTCATGATGAGCTAGGACTTCATAGACTTTATTACGAAATCGTGTGTCCATGGATTTGAACGGCTCTAATACCACTGATAAGAATTAATTTGAGGAAGGGAAGAATAAGAGAATAACAGAGAGATAATTTGGTTTAAACATTTGTTTATCTTTTATTAATTAGTTCAAACCCACAAATAGGATTGTGAACAATACAACTGCAATTACGTAACTAAGACTCCTAACTAAGATAAGTATCAGTTGCATAACAACTTGATCCAATGTTATCAAGACTCCTAACTCATATATTCCTCTCTAACTAATTTAAATTCAAATTGGTGATCCATTAACCAAGTCCAACTGATATGATCATGATCAAATCCCTCCTTGTGTGGCTCATATGATTTGTCACATATCACATTTTGTTTGGTTTTGACTTTTTAATACATGAACAACAACACTTTCTTTTTTTGGTTTACCATTTCATTTTTGTTCCTGTTCCAATCCTTATCACACCTGTTAACCACCAAAAATTACTGAGGTCCAAAGAAGAATTTTCCACCCATGCCAAGATTATTTGAAGAAGAATGACGCTATAAGGAGTATCCAGCTACCCTGGGAAGAAGTCAAACCAGTATGTATAGGTATACATTCTATGAATCAAGATCAAGATCGAGGTCACCTAGGTCCCCAAGTACCAGGAAGCATGAAAGTCAGGGTCCTAAGTACCCCATTACTGTATTGTCCAGTAACCCGGTACCCCGATGCCTCGGGTATACTGACACCACGACCTGGTAAAGACACAGGGTATCCTGATACCCCGATCCCTCCTAGAACCAGTCTACCAGGCAGTAGGAAGGATGTTTTCAACACACCAGAGGAGCAGACTAGCAAGGAAGGACAGGTAAACAAAGGAACCAAGACCACACTACAAGAAGGACAACATACTTCAACTTTTAAATACAAAGAAAGTTGACTTCTCCCGCCATTTTAAATAGGATTAGTCAACTCTATCAAGATCGTCAAGGAAGGAAACAAATCATTTGATTATGGAATCATTCACGTGCCTAAAACAAAGCCACCATCAATGTCCCGTTTATTGCTTAATTGATTGATTGATTGCCAGAGTAATGAGCAAGAAAAATGACCTATATATAAATATTACAAGACTCTCGAAATAAAGAGATCCAATTTTTGAATCCACAACCCTATAGTTTTCTACTTATCAACTAGCACAAGATCGCCATCGCCAATTGTGTCAGAAATCTCCTACCTAAACCTCACTAAACCCCCATTGTATCAAAACATTGTGTTATCGCCGTTGTATCTTGTATTGAACTTGATTAATCAATAAAACAGTATTACTTCTTCATCTCAATAATATTTACATTGTGTTAATTGGAATTTGACCTCTCTAACATTTTCCTGCTAACAACACCCATTAAAATAAACTCTCAAATTTGACTTCTTTTTTTTTTTTTTTTTTTTTTGGTAGATGTTCTAAGAGGGGATTGCTTTTGCAATCATTAATTTTTTATGTTTTTGTGATGTTACATTTGATTTTTTCCATATGAGTGAGAGAGATGAAGAATTTTTTTTTATGATCCGGAGATTATGTTCTATGAAGATTTTTATTTTTATTAGCTAAAGAAGATGCGGGTTTAGGAGGTGTAATCCAGATGGAGGCCGATCGTCGGAGTCGGAGAAGATGAAACCGACGAAAGAGACCTAGACGAAAGGAACCAATCACTAGGTTACCATGAGATCCTAGTGGATCTCGATCTGAAGATCCATCTCCATTGATGAGAGACTAGTGGTGGCAGAGATCTACCACCCAAAATGCACCCTTTTCCTGATTGATTTTTTTTTTTTTTTTTTTTTTTTTTGGGTGTGGATTTTGATTGAAGATGAATAAGAGGTTTGGATCTGGATTGGTGAAGATTCAATTGATTTTGTTTTACTTTTTTCGGTGTGGACTTTGATTGAAGATGAAGAAGAAGTTTGTACTTGGATTGATGAAGACAAATGATTGATTATTGTTAAGATATTTAATTAATATTATTATTATTTTTTAATTATGTTACCTTTTTCTTTCAAAAATAGATTTGGTTTTTATATTTTAATATATATATTTTTTTTATTTCCTTTCAAATTTTTTTTATTTCCCCTTTTTTATAATTTTTTTAATTCTTTATCTTTTTAATAGTTAGTTTTTTTATTTAATAATTAATTATAAAATGGTAAAATGGTCAATTTGTATTTTCTATTATATTTGACCGTCAAAATTAGGATTAGAGGGACCAAATTGATGCATTTATGTAAAGTTAGGGACCAAGGGTCGTAAATGAGCAAACACGCTTAAAACATTGATATTTCTTTAAAACTTAGGGACTAAACTGATAATACCCCAATAAATAAATAAATAAATAAATAAATAAAACCATATCATGTTTAATCCCAATAAAAGCTAGGCTAATTGGCACGGATGCCCCTAAACACTTCTAAAATATGCACTGTGCCCCCTATATTTTTTTTTTTTTCATTAAACCCCCTGAACTTTCATAAATTGGCAATCACTGAAGGAATTTGCCCCTTGGTTGCACCTGGTGAGGGGGCAAATTCCTGCAGCGATTGCCAATTTATGAGAGTTCGGGGGGTTTAATGGCTAAAAAAAAGTATATGGGGTAAAGTGTAAATTTGACCATAATTCAGGGGGCATCAGTGCCAATTAGCCTAAAAACTAAACATGCCAGAGTGTTTTCTTTTCCTTCTTTTTCTTCCCTATTTTTTTTTTTTTTTTTTTTTTTTTGGTACGTGACCTCCATTAGAATTGGAGTTCTATTTAAAAATAATAATAATAATAATAATAATAATAAGGGCAAATTGCACTGAACCCCTTAAGGTTTGGACAAGTTACACTTAGATGGAAAAGTTTTGTTATTATACACTGACACCCCTAAACCTTAAATTTGAATTTGAAAATGTCTAAAATGCCCCTAGTTATATTATTTTATACTTTATTTGTTTTACCTTTTAACCAAAAACTTTATAAACTTTAATAAAATAAAAAAATTAAATAAAAGATATGATTTATTAAATAAATAAATAGTTTTAAAAAATTAAATAAATAAATAAATAGTTTTTTAAAAAAATAAATAAATAGTTTTAAGAAATTAAATAAATAAATAAATAAATGAAAAAATTGAAAACATTATTTTTTTTTTTTTAAGGGTATCCATTAATAGGGACAAGAAAAACTCTAAATATCCAAACTTTTACGGTAAGGATGATGGTGAGAGAAGGTTCAAGGTTCCTAACACTAAATGAAGTGGTTGAAGAAGGCAAGAAGACTCCCAGAGTTGGGAACCTTAAAGCTTCTCTCACTATCATCCTTACCATAAAAGTTTGGATACTTAGATCTTTTTTTGTCCCTATTAATGGATATCCTTAAAAAAAAATTAATGTTTTTAATTTTTTTCATTCATTTATTTATTTTTTAAACCCTTTATTTATTTAATTTTTAAAAAAACTATTTATTTATTTGATTTTTTAAAACTATTTATTAATTTATTTTTTAAAAGTATTTATTTATTTATTTATTTTAAACTATTTATTTATTTATTTTTTAAAACTATTTATTTATTTAATGAATCATATCTTTTATTTAATTTTTTTATTTTATTAAAGTTTATAAAGTTTTTGGTTAAAAGGCAAAAAAAAAAGAGTATGAAATAATATAACTAGGGGCATTTTAGGCATTTTTAAAGTCAAATTTAAGTTTTAGGGGTGTTAGTGTATAATAACAAAACTTTTCCATCTAAGTGTAACTTGTCCAAACCTCAAGGGGTTCAATGCAATTTACCCTAATAATAATAATAATAATGAAGTTTTTTATTTTAAGAAAAATAGTTTTTAAAAAAATAGAAGAAATTTAAAGTTGGGTAATTTAGTCAATTTAGAAACAAGAATGATGAGAACAATCAAAACTATAATCCTGACAAAATATAGAACACCCATTGATTATATGGATATTTGGTGCTAATTCCTCTATATATAATAACGTGTTTATTCTTTTCAAAAAAAAATAAATAAATAACGTGTTTATTATTTTTTTTTTTTTCATTTAAGAAAAAAAAATGAAAAAGTTATGATTTTAAAATAGGATAGCAATTAGTATCAACACTGCACATTTATTTATTTTATATAATTTTTTTTAAAAAAAGTATTACAAGAACTATTACAATAGGATTGTCGAGACATGCCGAGATCAAATAATAAATGTGCGGCCCCAACACTCAGGAAGAAAACTCTTCACACATGCTTATAAATTACGCATTGTGAGATTTGAACCTCTCACCACTTTTGTGAAAGGGAGGTGCATTACCAGCTCTATTAAGAGGTGATGTGCCATTACACATTAACTTTTGCTGAAGAAACTCTGCATTAAAGTATAAGAGCAAGATAGTAACATATATGTAAAGAGAGATTTTATTTATTGAAAGAAAGATGATAAAAGCACTACATTTAACCTAAGACCTCAACGTGTGAGTGTGAGAGGCTTACAACCGAGCCATCTCAACTTTTCTCAAAAAGATTATAATATTAACATAAAATTCTTAATAATTAACTAGTTCAAGTGCTAATGTTTAAAATTCATAACAATATCACACGTCGTCTCATTTGAATTAATTACCACCACCAATCCCGCCAAATCCTCCACCACCACCACCACCATTCCCGCCAAATCCTCCTCCACCACCACCATGTATGCCTCCTCCAAACCCAACATTTTTCGAGAATCCAAAACTTTTCGAGAATCCAATTTGGACACCTTTGTTGAAACCACCACCGAAGCCTCCATTACCACCAGCACCACCAACAGCGCCACCACCAAGGTTTCCACTACCACTACCACTACCACTGGCACCACCAGTAGTGCCACTGCCAACGTTTCCACTAACACTACCATCGGCACCGCCAGTAGCACCGCCAGTAGCACCACCATTAACGCTTCCACTTCCACTACCATCAGTAGTGCTAGTATCATCGCCATTAACACCTCCACTGCCAGTAGCATCGCCACCACCACTAGCACCACCATTTACGCCTCTTCCAAATCCAAAATTTTTCGAGAATTCAAAACTTTTTGAGTATCCAATTTGGGCACCTTTGTTGAAACCACCACCGAAGCCTCCACTACCACTAGCACCACCAGCAGCGCCATCACCAATGTTTCCACTACCACTACCACTGGCACCACTAGAAGTGCCATCCCTAACGTTTCCACTAACACTACCACCAGCACCACCAATAGCACCACCAGTAACACCATCATTAACGCTTCCACTTCTACTACCATCGGCACCTCTAGTAGAACCGCCATTAACACCTCCACCGCCACTAGCACCGCCATTTACACCTCCTTCAAATCCAACATTTTTCGAGAATTCAAAACTTTTTGAGTATCCAATTTGGGCACCTTTGTTGAAACCACCACCGATGCCTCCACTACCACCAGTAGCGCCACTACCTATGTTTCCACTACCACTACCAATGGCACCGCCAGTAGCGCCACCAACAATGCCTCCACTACCTCCGCTAATACTACCTTTGTTTTCACTTCCCCCGCCAATGCTTCCTTTTGTTTCACTTCCTCCGCTAATGCTGCCTTTCGTTTCACTTCCTCCACCAATGATGCCTTTCGTTTCACTTCCTCCACCAATGCTACCTTTGTTTTCACTTCCTCCACCGATATTCCCTTTCTTTTCACTTCCTCCATCTATAATGCCTTTCGTTTCACTTCCTCCACTAACACTACCTTTCTTTTCACTTCCTCCATCAACGCTGCCTTTCATTTCACTTCCTCCGTCAATGTTTCCTTTCATTTCACTTCCTCCGACAATATTGCCTTTCATTTCACTTCCTCCACTAATGCTGCCATTCTTTTCACTTCCCCGGCCAATGTTGCCTTTCATTTCACTTCCTCCACTAATACTGCCTTTCTTTTCACTTCCTCCGCCAATGCTTCCTTTCGTTTCACTTCCTCCACCAATGCTGCCTTTCGTTTCACTTCCTCCACCAATGCTGCCTTTCGTTTCACTTCCTCCACTAATACTGCCTTTCTTTTCATTTCCTCCACCAATGCTTCCTTTCGTTTCACTTCCTCCACCAATGCTGCCTTTCGTTTCACTTCCTCCACCAATGCTACCTTTCGTTTCACTTCCTCCGCCAATACTGCCTTTCATTTCACTTCCTCCACTAATACTGCCTTTCTTTTCACTTCCTCCGCCAATGCTTCCTTTCGTTTCACTTCCTCCACCAATGCTGCCTTTCGTTTCACTTCCTCCACTAATACTGCCTTTCTTTTCACTTCCTCCACCAATGCTTCCTTTCGTTTCACTTCCTCCACCAATGCTGCCTTTCGTTTCACTTCCTCCACCAATGCTGCCTTTCGTTTCACTTCCTCCGCCAATACTGCCTTTCGTTTCACTTCCTCCACTAATACTGCCTTTCTTTTCACTTCCTCCGCTAATGCTACCTTTCTTTTCACTTCCTCCGTCAATGCTGCCTTTCGTTTCACTTCCTTTGCTAATGCTTCCTTTCATTTCACTTCCTTTGTTGATGCTTCCTTTCGTTTCACTTTCTTTGTTGATGCTTCCTTTCGTTTCACTTCCTCCACCAATGCTGCCTTTTGTTTCACTTCCTCCACTAATGCTGCCTTTCTTTTCACTTCCTCCGCTAATGCTGCCTTTCGTTTCACTTCCTTTACTAATGCTTCCTTTCGTTTCACTTCCTTTACTAATGCTTCCTTTTGTTTCACTTCCTCTGCTAATGCTGTCTTTATTTTCACTTCCTCCACTAATGCTGCCTTTCGTTTCACTTCCTTTGCTAATGCTTCCTTTCATTTCACTTCCTTTGATGATGCTTCCTTTCGTTTCACTTCCTCCACCAATGTTTCCTTTCGTTTCACTTCCTCCGCTAATGCTACCTTTCTTTTCACTTCCTCCGCTAATGCTTCCTTTCTTTTCACTTCCTCCGCTAATGCTTCCTTTCTTTTCACTTCCTCCGCTAATGCTACCTTTCTTTTCACTTCCTCCACTAATGCTTCCTTTCGTTTCACTTCCTTTGCTAATGCTTCCTTTCGTTTCACTTCCACTGCTAATGCTGCCTTTATTTTCACTTCCTCCACCAATGCTTCCTTTCGTTTCACTTCCTCTACCAATGCTGCCTTTCGTTTCACTTCCTCCGCCAATGCTACCTTTCGTTTCACTTCCTCCGCTAATACTGCCTTTGTTTTCAGTTCCTCTGCCAATGCTGCCTTTTATTTCACTTCCTCCACCAATGCTGCCTTTTTTTTCACTTCCTCCACTAATGCTGCCTTTCATTTCACTTCCTTTACTAATGCTTCCTTTCGTTTCACTTCCTTTGCTAATGCTTCCTTTCGTTTCACTTCCTCCGCTAATGCTGCCTTTATTTTCACTTCCTCCACCAATGCTTCCTTTCGTTTCACTTCCTCTACCAATGCTGCCTTTCGTTTCACTTCCTCCGCCAATGCTACCTTTTGTTTCACTTCCTCCACTGATGCTACCTTTCGTTTCACTTCCTCCACTAATACTGCCTTTGTTTTCATTTCCTCTGCCAATGCTGCCTTTTATTTCACTTCCTCCGCCAATGCTGCCTCTTTTTTCACTTCCTCCACTAATGCTGCCTTTCATTTCCCTTCCTCCGTCAATATTGCCTTTCTTTTCACTTCCTCCGTCAAAGCTGCCTTTCATTTCACTTCCTCCGCCAATGCTACCTTTGTTTTCACTTCCTCCGCCAATGCTGCCTCGTTTTTCACTTTCTCCACTAGTGCTACCTTTCATTTTACTTCCTCCACCAATGTTGTCTTTCTTTTCACTTCCTCCATCAATGCTTCCTTTCATTTCACTTCCTCCGCTAAAGCTGCTTTTCATTTCACTTCCTCCGCTAAAGCTACTTTTCATTTCACTTCCTCTACTAAAGCTGCTTTTCATTTCACTTCCTCCGGCAATGTTTCCTTTCTTTTCAAATCCTCCGTCAATACTGCCTTTCTTTTCACCTCCCCCACTAATGCTACCACCATATCCAATTCCTCCACCAATGTTGCCTCTCTTTTCAATTCCTCCACCAAAGTTGCCCCCCTTTTCAATTCCTCCGCTAATACTGCCCCCATTTTCAATTCCTCCACCAATGCTGTCCCCCTTTTCAATTCCTCCACCAATGTTGCCTCCCTTTTCAATTCCTCCGCCAATGCTGCCCCCCTTTACACTTCCTCCCTCAATGCTACCTCCATTTTCAATTCCTCCGCCAATGCTGCCTCCATTTTCAGTGCCTCCGCCAATGTTGCCACGCATTTCAACACTTTTGCTAAAACTGCCACTATATCCTCCACTTTTGCCAATCCCGCCACCAAAAAATCCACCTTTTCCAAATCCCCCACCGAGATGTCCACCTTTGCCAATATGGCCACCAAATAATCCACCTTTGCCAATCCCGCCACCAAGTCCTCCACTTTTGCCAATGCCACCACTAAAGCTACCTTCAAAGTTACCACCGAATCCACCTGCCTTCCTAATACCTATGAATGCCTTCTTCACGCCGTGCCTTCCGGTTAGCATATGCGTGGCAACCACACTCACTACAAGAACATGATGGCAAAACAAAAATAATAAAGCAGCTCTCTTTATTTCAATTATCATTCTTCTAGTGTGCAGGTTTGAGAATATCAGAGTTCTCGTTGATGACAACTTCAACACCACAACAAGGGTTTTATAAGCCTTTTCAATCCATGTATAGTAATTATCACAACCACTCATCGTTCACCTCAAAATTTACCACATAAATCCTCCTACAAGAATGCATGGCCCCTCTCTTTTGTCCTTCTTTAAAACGAGAAAATATTGGGTCAACGTTTATGGCATTAATTAAATATTGTTTAGACTCAAACTTTATTAAAATTAAAATCTGGTCACGTACATGACGTGAATTAAGTTGTGAATAGTTGCATTGGGTGAGATTAATTTCTGAGAGCAATGTTGTTTATGCTTTTCTGGGTCAATTTTATTTTCTGAGAGGTCGTTTGTTTTTTTATATGAAGACTAAACAATCATGAATTTTTCTAACAACTGAATAGAGACTGAAATCTGAATTTGAATGACTTGTATTTTTTTTCTCTCACATGTATTGTCAATATGTTTGTTTTTCAAAAGTAACATTGTCTGAAAATAAGTAATTTTACATATATACTCATGTTAAACAATTACACATATAATATAGAATAAAAACAATCAAAAAATAATTATTATATATATGAACACATATGATTATGATCTTCTTCTTCGATTACAAACAAACTTCATTTTTACTAAGAAAAGAAAAGGTTTTTTAAAAATAAATAAAAAATAAAAAGGGTTAAAGGAAAACACACACAAAACACTCTAAAAAAATTAATATATAAATACACCTTAATAGCATTATAAAATATTAATATTAAACATCAATATGAGAAGTGATTAGGGTTCTTTTTTATTTTTAAAGCTATTTAAAATAAGCAATATATTAAAATAAAGATTTTTATGCCACATAATTATGATGCAATTGGAAATACGTTATATATGGGTAGTATCGGAATAAAAGATTTTGGATTGCATTTAATGCAATTCAATGATTTGCAAAAGTGAAAAGTCAGGATTTTTTACTTTTTATTTTAAATTGTTTTTTAGTATTTTTAAGTTGTTTGACCACTTAAAAAAAAAAAAACAAACAAAACAACTTTATAATTATGATTCAGACTCATTAAGTTTAAAGTGGAAAAACCAAACGACCCCTTAGTTTGACGTTGAAAATTTCGAGAAAAAGAAAAAGAAATATTGGTTGCAAAAAATTGAAAACAGTGATAGTTTCTTTATAATCACTTCATGATCAATTTTGAAACAAACATGCCCTAAATGTATTACACTAGTATTTACTCTTTTTTGAACTTTAATGATCGAGTTAATAAAAGTTTGAATCCTTCAAATGTTGATGACAAGAAACTTAAAGAATCCTTGAGAAGAGCCACAGAGTTTTTCAAATTTGTGGATAGCCGACCTCGCTTATGAAATTGTTCACGGAAATACAACCTTGTTGGCTCTGTAAAAATTGTGGTATGCGAGCTCGTTTCGATGATTATTAAGGTCATCTTGACAATGTAATATAATTGACTAGTGCTGGTAAAAGGAGCCGGGGCGCCTGGCCTGGCCCATTTAGTTAGCGGGCTCGGGCTGGCCCGACCCGCCAGCTTAACAGGCCAAGCCCAAGCCTGTTAAGCCTGTTAAGCTGGCGGACCAGGCTGGGCCCAGTTGGCGAGCTCGTAGGCCTGGCCTGGTATGGCGCACCAGGCCCACAGGTCCTAAAAAAATTGCAAAAATGAATTATGGCAGGCCCTAATAGGCCAACCCACCAGAATTCAAAAAAAAAAATCAAAATTCGAATTGAGCGGTGGCTTTTGTAATTAACCAGGTGAGCGTTGGGGGCGGAAAAAAATATCCAAAACTTTTAAAAATTACACTGTTTTAAATATTTTATAATTTTTTCCAATTATAACCTAACCTAACGTTTTCCTATAAATACCCCCATCACCCTCACCTCATTCTCTACATTTTCTCTACTTCCCTAATCCCTACTCTCTTATTCTTTCTATTCTCTACAATCTCCAATATCTCTCACTCACTCTTTCAACTATTTTGTAATTTATTTTATTTATTTAATATATTATTTATATACTATATATATTATATATTTACATACCTCCCACTCTCTAGTCTCTACATATTCTAAGGCTCTTACTCTAAGGTATTGTCTTGTTTTTTTTTTTTTTTCAAATTCATTTGATTTAATTATTAACTATTATTAATATGTTTATAACTAATGTTATTATTTGTTATGTTGTTAGGTATTCAATTGATTAATTAATTCAACACTTAATTAGTATGTCTACTTCTATAATTTTGTTACCAATAACTTTTCATATAGTAATTATTATTATTATTTCATATTTAGTGATTAGTATGTGTGTAGTTAACATTGTTGTTAGTAATATGTTAATTTTATGTTTTTTTTTTTTTTTTTTGTGAGTTTAACAACAAAATAACAATTAAAAAAATTAATTCCTAATTTTTTTTCAAAATTTTCGAAATTATTATTATATTGGAAAGATTATGTTTTTTTTATTTAGAGTTTAAGATGAAAATCATAATTTAGAAAAATTAATTCTGAATTTTTTAAAAAAAATTTGAAATTAATAATATATTAGAATGATTGTGTTTATGTTTTTTTTTTTTTTTTTTTTTTTTTGGTAGAGTTGAAGAAATAAGAAGAAAATAATAATTTTGAAAAATTAATTCCAAATTTTTTTAAAATATTTTGAAATTAATAATATATTAGAATGATTATGTTAATGTTTTTTTTTTTTAATGTAGAGTTGAAGAAATAAGAAGAAAATAATAATTTTGAAAAATTAATTCCAAATTTTTTTAAAATTTTTTGAAATTAATAATATATAAGAATGATTATGTTTTTTTTTTTAGAGTAACTAGAGTTTAAGAAGAAAATAATAATTTAGAAAAATTAATTCTTAATTTTTTAAAAACTTTTTGAAATTAATAATATATTAATGATTATGTTGTAGAGTTTAAGAAATAAGAAGAAAATAATAATTTAGAAAAATTATTTCCGAATTTTTTTAAAAAATTTTGAAATTAATAATTAGAATGATTATGCTAATGTTTTTTTTTTTTTTTTTTTTTTTTTTTTTTTTTTTTTTGTTGGTAGAGTTGAAGAAATAAGAAGAAAATAATAATCTTGAAAAATTAATTCCAAATTTTTTTTTAATTGATTATATATTAGAATGATTATGTTAATGTTTTTTATTAGAGTTTAAGAAGAAAATAATGATTTAGAAAAATTAATTCTGAATTTTTAAAAAAAAAATTTGAAATTAATAATATATTAGAATAATTATGTTTTTGTTTTTTTTTTTTTTTTTTTTTTTGTAGAGTTGAAGAAATAAGAAGAAAATAATAATTTTGAAAAATTAATTCCGAATTTAAAAAAAAAAAAATTGAAATCAAAAATATATTAGAATGATTATGTTAATTTTTTTTTTTTTTTTTTTTTGTAGAGTTGAAGAAATAAGAAGAAAATAATAATTTTGAAAAATTAATTCCGAATTTTTTAAATTTTTTTTGAAATTAATAACATATTAGAATGATTATGTTTTTTTTTTTTTAGAGTAACACTAGAGTTTAAGAAGAAAATAATAATTTAGAAAAATTAATTCTGAATTTTTTAAAAAAATTTTGAAATTAATAATATATTAATGATTATGTTTTTTTCGGCATCATAATCACGTCTCAAAACCAAAGATGCACATCATAATATTTGATATTTTGATGTCAACTTTGAAAATTAATAAAATTTTCAAAGTTGGTATCATAATATCAAATATTAAGTTTGCGCACATATACAAATTGCATACTGAGTACTCTGTCCACAAAATTCTTAAAGTTACGAAACCTACCAAGTAACGAGTCCTACTGTTGAACGTCCAGAGATTCTTCCATCTGGATGACAAAACACAGGTTTTAACATCATCAGCATCTCAATGAGATGCTGTTAAAACCTGTGTTTTGTCATTGAGATGGAAAAATCTCTAAACATTCGCTTACAATCTTAATTTCGATGATTAATTGATTATGATTATAAACTTGGTACCGACAAGTCACTTTGAGAATTTAACGGACAAAGTACTCGGTGTTTGTCAATGCAAATTTTGATGAATATGTATTTTTTTTTTTTTTAGAAAAATTAATTCAATTTTTTTAAAAATTGTTGAAATTAATAATATATTAGAATGATTATGTTTTTTTTTAGAGTTTAACAACAAAATAATAATTTAAAAAAAATTACTATGTTTAATTGTGTAAATGTATAATTGTATATTTGTATGTTTAATTTGTTATTTGTATAAATGCATAATTGTATGTATGACATTTAATCATTTATTTAATTATAATCTTAGGAAAATGAATCCTAAAGACTTGAACTTGAACCCCGACGACTATTTGCTAGACGAGGAGATCAACCGATTATTCAATGAGTTCCATACCGATCTCGATCCCCCTAATACTACGGGTGCGGGACCTTCTTCCTCGACACTGAATTTGAGTAAGAAGAGGAAGAAGAAATCGACGATGTGGGATTGCTTTGACCTTGTAATGGTAAAGAATACATGGTTGTGAAGTTGAGCGTGCCCAATGTAAGTATTGTCAATCTGTACTCACCAGTTCAGGTAAGGGAACTAGTCATCTCAAGAGACATAGAGATAAATGCATGGCTTCCCATTGGCAAGTCGATACAACTCAACAAACCTAAATGCAGTGGAACCCAAATGGTTCTGTGAGTACATGGTAGTATGATCCCGACCGTGTCAGAAAGCATGTGGTGTTGTACTGTGCTGCAACTGACCAACCCATAGGTTTTCAAAATAACCCTCATTTTCAATATTTTATTAATAATGCTTTTAACCCCCAATATGTCCCTATTCCTAGTAACACAGCTAGAAGCGATTTGATTCGTACTTTTTTAAAACGTAGGACTAAATTGATTTATGAATTGCAAAACATTTCTTTTTCAATTGCATTAATGTTCGACATCTGGTGCGGTCGTTCAAAACAAGATTATTTATGTGTCACTAGACACTATGTAGACACCTAATGAATTTTACAAAAAAAAAAAAGCTCATTGGTTTTCGTGTCATGGATTATTCACACACTGCACAAAATATTTTTCAGGTTATTATGTCCGTTATACAAGATTATGGTATTCATAACTGCATCATGTCAATTACTTTGGATAATACATCTGCTAACTCCAAAGCTATAGAATTTTTCATTAATTCTAACATCCCTAATATTGCGGGAAAATTTTTCCACGCCCATTGTGCATGTCACATTATAAACTTGATTATAAAATCAGGTTTAGAGCAGGTGGAAAGTCAAATCAATAATATTAAGGGGGCTTTGGGTTGAATTATGGCATCTAACCAAAGAATTGCTGAGTTTGCCGGATTTTGTAGATCAAAGGACCTAATACCCCGTAAGTTCCAAATAGATATGCCGGTAAGGTGGAACTCAACATATTTAATGTTGAAATCTACTTTACCATGTGCTTTGGAAATTACTAGTTTTTATAACCTGAACACTGCCAATGACACCGGACGTGAAAAACTCACGGATGGTGATTGGTATGTGGCCAATGTTTTTGTTAAATTTTTAAAAGTTTTTTATGATGCTACTGTAGAAATTTCCGAGGTTTATTACCCCACAATCTCCTCTTGCATTTCATAAACTTTATGACATGGCTAATTTACTTAGACAATATAGTGAAAATGTGATGGTAGCTTCCGTTGTTGCTGCTATGCAAAAAAAAATATGTAAAATATTGGGGGAAATTCCTCTTTTGTATGCCTTTGGTATTGTTGTAGATCCTAGGCTCATATTTAATGCTTTCGAATTTTTTTCTACTACTTTGGGTAAGGCTCTGGGATTAAGTGAAATGGATGTTGATGAACATCTTAGTACACTGAAATCCCAAATGTTCAAGGTATTTTCTATTTATGAGAACAAGTACAACGATGGAACAGTGGAACTGGTGCATCCTCAACAACAATCCCAACAACAATCGAAGCTTGTGAGAATTTTTTTGAACAAGGCCTCAACTTCTCACGCTTCAAGAAGTTCGAGTCCGATTCAAAGTGAAGGTCAACGATAATATGTAGAGTTGAACCGATACCTGAGTACGGAGTACTCCATCACGGAGAACGATGACTTCACAACCAAAGATCTTCTGAAATGGTGGCGCGGCAAGATAAATAGCTTCCCCATTCTATCGAGATTAGCATGTGAGGTCCTTCCTATCCCGATTTCAACAGTTTCATCTGAGCATGTGTTCAGCACGGCCGGACGAATACTAGAAGAAAGAATATGTTCATTGGCCCCTTATGCGGTGGAAGCTTTGACATGCCTTAAGGATTGGCAAAATGTAAGATTCAGACAATAACATCAACTGCAAAACGAAGAACACATGGATGACTTCTCCAGCATGACCATCGAAGAGAGTTCTAGTAGCAACTAGCCGATGAACTGATGTAATTGTAAATACTTAATTTTTTTTCCCGATTGCACTCTTTTTCCCTTACCAAGTTTTTATCCTATTGGGTTTTTCTTGGTAAGGTTTTTAACGAGGCAATCATGATTTGTAATTTATACTTTTCACCACAAATTTAATACAAAATTACAAAAATATTAATCATCGAAACTAATTCAATGTTGTATGAAATGAAAAATGTTATATTTCATATTAAAATTTTTACATTAATAATTACACAAAATTATTACAATGTATAAAAAATAATATTGTATAAAAAAAATATTTAAAAAAAAAATTTGAAGCCCGTTAAGGCCCTTAACGGGCAGGCCGGCCTATCCCATCACAAGCCTGAGCCCAGACCGGGCTCACCCTTCCCCCCAATAGGCCGGCCTGGTCCAGTCTGTCTCCCTAGCAGGCCGACCCCGGCCCGGCCCGGCCCGGCCCATTAAGCAAAACTGGCCCGGGCCTGAGCCCAGTGGTGATTAGGTGATTATCACGTAAGTGCTCGAATAGCTCGCATAAAGCTGGGATGATATTTGAAATTAAAGCTGATCTTGACCATATTAAAAGAATGTGTTAGTGTCAAAACTAGAGATTTGGATCCTCTTCTTACCTCATCTTTTTCCTGACATTTTTAAAGCATTTGATTGGTTGGTGATAAAGTGATTGTGGAAATCAATCACATCTTAACCATACATTCATTGCAAGACTTATATATCATAAGATTAGATGAGGTAAGGAGAGGTAAGGAGAGGAGTTGATATATAGGGACCGACTGCAAAAAAACCCCTGTATGTGTAGGTAATGATTAACTTCAAAATTCCTCTGCTTTCAATGTTTGGCTGCCAAGCTTTAAAAAATTCAAGGAAATGCAACCGGCTGTTCCATAATTCTTAATAAAAAATAACTTTTAATTATGAAAAAAATAATTTAAAAAAAGGGGCAAATTGCATTAAGTTACCCTAATTATATATATAATTGCACTTGAACTCATGAAAATAACATAATAATACAAACATACCTTCTGATCTGTTGACTAACGGTGGTCAACCATTAACCACTGTTAGTAACAACATAGGGGCAAAAGTGTCTTTTTATCCAGTGTTATCAATAAATAAAAAATGAAAAACAGTTTGTCCTATCATATCTCCCCACGTCTACTTCAAGAATTTTATATTAATTAAAACTAAACAACTAATTAAATGGAAAATAAATATTAATTTCAAAAATTATCATCATCTTCAAAAATAAATAAATAATAATAATAATTAACATCATCATCCTCCCAAACATCCCTGGCAATATCTTCTTCATCCAAATGTCAAACTTTATCTTTTCCTAGTTATTATTTTTTATAACGAAATTAAAAATAAAACAACACCGGTGGAGGAGCAAATCGATCCTCCATGAAGAGCAGATCTGCTCCTCGCGGAGGAGTGGTTTACTCTTCGCGAATGAGTAGACTCCATCTCCAGTTTTTTCTTTTCTTCATATTCTTCCATTATTTTTATCAGTGATGTTGAACTGTTTTGAATTATGGATTTGTAGAGAGACCTTGTGTTTTGAGAGATTTTGTGGTTATCTATTAGGTGTTTAATTTTTTGGGTGAGAGAAGTCAAAGAAGGAAGAGATTGAGTGGATGAAATGCAATCTTTTATATTGTTTTCATATACATTTTCTCTCTGTTTCTATTTGCTATTCGATATATATTTTCTGTAATATCATTTTTTATTATTTTAGAAATTATATTATAGTTTTGTGAATCATGAAGATTTGAGTTTGTTTTTTAGTGTGTTCTATTTGCTTTCAGCTTTAGTTGATTTTGATATGAGATTGTTTCAGATCCCATTTTGAGAGGCAGAAGTTGAAGGTTTTTGTGGCTGAGGTTGATGCCTCTAATATCGCATCTGCTCTTTTTCTCCTACTCTTATTAGTTCTGACTTCTAATACAGGATTTGGCTAGATGTTGATTATTAGTTGTTTGTTTTCTTCTCATTAATAGAGTATTTTCTTTTCAAAAAAAAAAAAAGACGAAGAAGAAAGCAGGTTTAGATATTGTTATCTCATTGTCTTTTTTATATTTTTATTTTTAATTAATTAACTGATATTATATAATTAAGTATTATTTCTATAAGGATAAAAGCGACAATTCTTCTCATTTATGACTAACTAACGGTGGTCAACGTTAGTCAACAGATCAAAGGGTACATTTGTCTTATTATGATATTTTCACGTGTTTGAGTGCAATTATGCATATAATCGAGGTAAGTTAGTGTAATTTGCCCTAAAAAAAATATAAAACATACAAATAAATAAGTTAAATAATTAAAATTATGAAAAAAAATTAAATAATTGTATTTTTTTTCTTTACATAATTTTGAAATTTTGACTTGTATTCACTTTCACGGTTTTGATAATCACTTTTACAGCTCCGATAACCACTTTTTACGGCTCTGGTAACCATATAACAAGTTTTGAAGATTTGACTTGTAACCACTTTCACGTTATTGGTAACCACTTTTACGGTTCCGGTAACCATTTCACGATTTTTTAAAATTTAACTTGTAACCACTTTCTCGACTTTGGTAACCATTTTTACGGCTCCAGTAACCATTTTTACGGCTCTAGTAACCATTTCATGATTTTTTTAAATTTGACTTGCAACCATTATCACGGTTTTGGTAACCACTTTTACGACTCCAGTAACCATTTTTACGGCTTTGGTAACCAATTCACGATTTTTGAAAATTTAACTTTTAACGACTTTCATGGTTTTGATAGCACTTTTATGGCTCTAGTAACCATTTTTATGGCTTTGTTAACCATTTCATGATTTTTAAAAATTTAACTTGTAACCAATTTTAGGGGTGGGCACAAAAACCGAAACCGAATTGAACCAAACCGAACCAAACAGAAAAAGAGTGTTTGGTTCGGTTCATAACTTCTATTCAGTTCAAACTGATTTGAAATTGAAAACCGAATAAACCGAATTGTCTTAATTAATTATTTTCTAAGGTTCAATTTTATTATGGACTATTTATTGATGATGTTTTATTTTGGACTACAATATGTACTACATTTTTTGACTTCTATTTTATAGAAGTTATGGAGATTTTATATTTTGATTGAGTATGTAGACAAATATGACTAAAATTTTAGATTTTGATTGAAAATAAGGTTGTATTTTGTTTAAATTATTTTTTACTTATTATGTTTTCTTAAAAAAAGTTTAAACCTAAATACCAAAAATTCAACTTAAAGGCCCAAAAAAAAAAAACCTTCAAAGCCCAGTAAGCCCAAAATCAAATTAAAACGAACCAAACCGAACCGAGATAAGGGTGTTCGATTCAATTCGATTTTCAAGTTCAATCCGGTTCAAACCGATTCACATTTTCAAAAACTAAATATATATCAGTTTAATACGGTTTTGGCCAAAACCGAACCGAACTGAACCATCCCCACCCCTAATCACTTTCATGGATTTGGCAACCACTTTTACGGCTCTGATAACCATTTTTACGGCTTTGGTAACCATTTCATGATATTTGAAGATCTAACTTGTACCCACTTTCACGGCTTTGATAACCACTTTTACGACTCCGGTAACCATTTTTACGGCTTTGATAACCATTTCACGATTTTTGAACATTTGACTTGTAACCACTTTCACGGTGTTAGTAACCACTTTCACAGCTTCGGTAACCACTTTTAAAGCTTTGAAAACCATTTAATGAATTTTGAAATTTTGACTTGTAATCACTTTTACAGCTTTGGTAACCACTTTTACAGCTCTGGTAACTAATTTTACAGCTTTGGTAACCATTAAATGATTTTTTTCAAAAATAACCCTTTAATCACTTCCACGAGTTTGGTAACCACTTTAATGGCTCTGGGTAACTACTTGTACGATTTTGGTAACCATTTCACGGTTTCTTCATAATTTTCCTTGTAACAACTTTCACGTGTTAGATAACCACTTTCACGGCTTTGGTAACCATTTAAGAATTTTTGAAAATTCGACTTATAATCACTTTCATGACTTTGGTAACCACTTTTACGGATTTGGTAACCATTTAACGATTTTTTAAAATTTGGCTTGTAACCACTTTCACGACTTCGGTAAGCCACTTTTACGACTTTTGTAACCATTTCACTATTTTTGAAAATTTGACTTGTAACCAATTTCACGGCTTCGGTAACCACTTTTACAGTTCGGGTAATTATTTCATGGTTTCTTGAAAATTTGACTTGTAACAATTTTCACCGATTTGGTAACCTATTGTATTAGTGAATACATTTTTTAATTTTTTTTTATTTTACAATAATTTGGGATTTGGGAACGCGGATAGACTTGAACCCATAATCTCATGGTATAGATTTGAAGGATAAACCGCTGAGTCAACCTAATCTTGTCAATATTAGTTAATACATTTTAATTTGTCTAATAGTATCATATCTATATCTATATAATATAGTAAAATGGAACCTCACGGCGCCACATGGCATCGTGAGAGAGCTTTGGCATTAAATCACAATTCACCACCTATCTAATAAGTGCATTAAATTCTAGGGTCATGCTACGGTGCAAGTAAGAAAGTGTGTTGTACCGTGCAACACCATGTTTAAAAAAATTGTAACCGGATAAAATAGGCAATAAAAAAACACTTACCAGTTAGATCGGTTCGTTATCGAAAGAAAACCAACGCTTCCTCTTCCCCTCTTTTCCCTCAATTTTTGTGTCACAAATCTGTCTCTTCCTCTTCCCCTCTTTCAAACGAGTCCTGTGTCTTCCATCTCCTCGCCTATCTCCTCTCATTCTCCCTCAATTTTTCTGTCACAAAGCTGTCTCTTCCTCTTCCCCTCTTTCAAACGAGTCCTCTCTCTGCCATCTCCTCGCCTATCTCCTCTCATTCTCCCTCAATTTTTCTGTCACAAATCTGTCTGTAGATCGGTCAATCAGCGGCGCCTTTCATATCTCCTCTCATTCTCCATCAACTTTTCTCTCCCAACTCTCTCCAACTCTCTCTCCTGATCGGCTCTCACCTCTCTCTTGTCATTCTCCATTATTTTTTGTCCCAACCGTGAGCAGATCGTCATTGAAGCTTTGTTTGGAGGCCGGTGCTCAGGCTGTGAAATGTATATGTTGGTTGGTTAACAAGGGTGCATCTGAAGCATTGCATTCGAAAATCTAAAAGGTAATTCATTTTTGCTTCAGTTTGAAGATTAGGGTTTTATATAACAAACTCTTCCTCTGTCGTCTGATATAAACTGTCTCTGTCCTCTCATTCTTCATCTAGGTTTGTCTCCGAACTCTGTATCTGTACATCGTGTGCAATCTGGGTTTGGATTCAGGCGGCTGGGTTTGAACGCCGTGTGTTGGTGTGTTTGGCTTCTGGTTTGCAGAAAACTGAAAGGTAAATTAATTGTCTTTAGGGTGGTTTACAGAAAACTGAAAGGTAAATTAATTGTCTTTAGGGTTTTGGTTTTATTTTTTATTGTTTGTATAATTAGGGGTACCGAAAATTTTTGTAATAAAAACATAAAATTTTTATTAACTGATAGTTAGGGTTTACAAAAACTGAGATTTTGTATATAACTTTCGTTTGTAAAATATTTTCATAGGTGTTTGTATTAATTTATTTGTTTGTATAATTAGGGTTAACCAGAATTTATGTAAACTGAAAAATAGGGTTTACGGAAAGTGAATATTTTTGTTAAGTGATAGTTAGGGCTTGCGAAAACTGAAAAATAGTGTATAAATTTTGTTGGTAAATTTTGTTGTTAGGGGTTTGTGTAAATATTTTTGTTTCTATAATTAGGGTTGATGAAAATTTTTGTCCCACTGAAAATTAGGTTTTACAAAAACTGGAAATGTTTGTTAACCGATACTTAGGGTTTATGAAAACCAAAAATGTACAAATTTTATGTGTAAAGTTATTTGTTAGGGGTTAGTATAAATTTTGTTGTTTGTATAATTAGGGTTAACGAAAATTTTCGTAAACTGCAAAGTATGGTTTTTGAAAACTAAAAATTTGTGTATAATTTATGTGTGTAAATTTTTTTGATAGGGGTTTGTATATAATAGGTCTGTCATTGGTTTGTATTCCTGAAAACCACAAAAAAATTAAAAATAAAAACCTTAAGACTAATGGTCATTCTTTCAACAATTAAAAGCGAAGGTTTTAGGAAATGCCATTTTATATGAATTTTATAAAACTGAATCATTGGGTCCAATATTTTTTCTTATCTTTTCCTTATGCATATAATTTAAATGTTTAAAAAGAAATAGTCAATTATTGATAAGTTGTTAAAGAACTGAATTGTGAATCTAGACAAACGAGAATAAATCCGAAATAGGAAATATAAAACACAGGACAAGACTTTATACTAATGAATGCTAATGTTAGGTTTTGGCTTCATTCCCAAGTGAACCCAGTAATAACTAAAATGAAAGAAAAATTACCGTTTGGTGCTTACATCGGAAGATAAGGTAGTGTTGTTCGAAGATTAGGGTCTCGTATAATATCTTTTTTTAGATTTGTGTTTGCAAATGTGTTGCTATTTCTCTCAAGACTAGGGTATATTGATGTCATCTGTCATCATTTGTGTACAAAACTGGTGTGGGATTTGAAAATGCAATAATTGCAGTTGTTATATAATAATATGTAAAAATTTGAAATTATAGGTAGGGTTTTAAGTTGAATAGTTGGTGTAGCTAGGTTTTTTGTTTGATTTGAGGGTTCGTTTTAGTTTAAAAACATATAAATTGAAATCTATTTTGAACTGAAGATGTTCATATATTAGGTTGATATAAGTTGAACTATAATAGAATTGACAAAATGAGATTGGTTAGACGGTTAGGTATTTACAAGTACTTTCATAAGTTTGTGGATTTGATTCTTATCCCTCTTCTTAAATTTTGAAATACAAGGTTATTTATGTAAGGTTATTTGTAATGTTTGCTTTAGTCGTGCTAATTCCCTTGGCAGCAGTGGATCTCTCCGAACTATTACCATTCTCAATCTTGGTAATGATTGATATAGTTTGTTAATTTTTTGGTGCTGTTGGAGGTCTGCTTACAAAAATAATCCTGATTAGGTACTGCTCCTAGGCATTTGTTTTATCTTCCAACGATTGAAGAAGTATTATGTCAACGTTTAAAATTATGAGTTGTTTGAACTGGTTGTATAAACTGACCATACTTGTGATAGAAGTAGATTGATTGATAGAAGTTATACACTAAGTATATCAGGGGGAATACTCAGACTTACTCCTACCCGGAATTGTGCCGGTAGAGTACACTTTTTAGACAACCCCATGTACTTAGTTTCCATTTGTTTGATTTATGTTATTCTGTATATTGTAGTTTATATATTAGATTTATGTCTTGGTAGTTGCAAGTTTAAACTGAATTTAATGTTAACTTATCTTAGTAGTCTATACTCATTATTGCTCAGAAAGTATATTGGCTGGAATACTCAGACTTACTCATACCCGGTATTATGCCGGTAGAGTACACTTGTGAGACAACGCCTATTACTTGCTCTCCATGTCTTTCATTTATGGTATTCTGTATCTTCTATTTTATATGTATTACATTAATGTCTTCGTAATTTAAATTTTAAACTTAATGTAATGTTAACTTATCTTAGTTAGTAGTCTTTACTCATTAATGGTGACAAAGTATATCGGCTGGAATACTCAGACTTACTCATACCCGGTACTATGCCGGTAGAGTACACTTGTGAGACAACGCCACGTACTTGCTCTCCATGTCTTTCATTTATGGTATTCTGTGTCTTCCATTTTATATGTATTACATTAATGTCTTCGTAATTTCAATTTTAAACTTAATGTAATGTTTACTTATCTTAGTTAGTAGTCTTTACTCATAAATGGTGACAAAGTATATCAGCTGGAATACTCAGACTTACTCATACCCAGTATTATGCCGGTAGAGTACACTTGTGAGACAACGCCACGTACTTGCTCTCCATGTCTTTCATTTATGGTATTCTGTGTCTTCTATTTTATATGTATTACATTAATGTCTTTGTAATTGCAATTTTAAACTTAATGTAATGTTAACTTATCTTAGTTAGTAGTCTTTACTCATAAATGGTGACAAAGTATATCGGCTGGAATACTCAGACTTACTCATACCCGGTATTATGCCGGTAGAGTACACTTGTGAGACAACGCCACGTACTTGCTCTCCATGTCTTTCATTTATGGTATTCTGTGTCTTCTATTTTATATGTATTACATTAATGTCTTCGTAATTGCAATTTTAAACTTAATGTAATGTTAACTTATCTTAGTTAGTAGTCTTTACTCATAAATGGTGACAAAGTATATCGGCTGGAATACTCAGACTTACTCATACCCGGTATTATGCCGGTAGAGTACACTTGTGAGACAACGCCACGTACTTGCTCTCCATGTCTTTCATTTATGGTATTCTGTGTCTTCTATTTTATATGTATTACATTAATGTCTTTGTAATTGCAATTTTAAACTTAATGTAATGTTAACTTATCTTAGTTAGTAGTCTTTACTCATAAATGGTGACAAAGTATATCGGCTGGAATACTCAGACTTACTCATACCCGGTATTATGCCGGTAGAGTACACTTGTGAGACAACGCCACGTACTTGCTCTCCATGTCTTTCATTTATGGTATTCTGTGTCTTCTATTTTATATGTATTACATTAATGTCTTCGTAATTGCAATTTTAAACTTAATGTAATGTTAACTTATCTTAGTTAGTAGTCTTTACTCATAAATGGTGACAAAGTATATCGGCTGGAATACTCAGACTTACTCATACCCGGTATTATGCCGGTAGAGTACACTTGTGAGACAACGCCACGTACTTGCTCTCCATGTCTTTCATTTATGGTATTCTGTGTCTTCTATTTTATATGTATTACATTAATGTCTTCGTAATTGCAATTTTAAACTTAATGTAATGTTAACTTATCTTAGTTAGTAGTCTTTACTCATAAATGGTGACAAAGTATATTGGCTGGAATACTCAGACTTACTCATACCCGGTATTATGCCGGTAGAGTACACTTGTGAGACAACGCCACGTACTTGCTCTCCATGTCTTTCATTTATGGTATTCTGTATCTTCTATTTTATATGTATTACACTAATGTCTTCGTAATTTCAATTTTAAACTTAATGTAATGTTAACTTATCTTAGTTAGTAGTCTTTACTCATTAATGGTGACAAAGTATATCGGCTGGAATACTCAGACTTACTCATACCCGGTACTATGCCGGTAGAGTACACTTGTGAGACAACGCCACGTGCTTGCTCTCCATTTCTTTCATTTATGGTATTCTGTATCTTATATTTTATATGTATTACATTTATGTCTTCGTCATTGCAATTTTAAACTTAATGTAATGTTAACTTATCTTAGTTAGTAGTCTTTACTCATTAATGGTGACAAAGTATATCGGCTGGAATACTCAGACTTACTCATACCCGGTACTATGCCGGTAGAGTACACTTGTGAGACAACGCCACGTACTTGCTCTCCATTTCTTTCATTTATGGTATTCTGTATCTTGTATTTTATATGTATTACATTTATGTCTTCGTCATTGCAATTTTAAACTTAATGTAATGTTAACTTATCTTAGTTAGTAGTCGTTACTCATTAATGGTGACAAAGTATATCGGCTGGAATACTCAGACTTACTCCTACCCGGAATTGTGCCGGTAGAGTACACTTGTGAGACAACGCCACGTACTTGTGCTCCATTCCTTTCATTCTTGATATTCTGTATATTATATTTCATATATTACATTTATGTCTTCGTAATTGCAATCTTAAACTTAATATAATGTTACTTTATCTTAGTATTGTTTACTCATTAATGGTGACAAAGTATATCGGCTGGAATACTCAGACTTACTCCTACCCGAAATTGTGCCGGTAGAGTACACTTGTGAGACAACGCCACGTACTTGCGCTCCATTCCTTTCATTCTTGATATTCTGTATATTATTTTTCATATATTACATTTATGTCTTCGTAATTGCAATCTTAAACTTAATATAATGTTACTTTATCTTAGTATTGTTTACTCATTAATGGTATCGGCTGGAATACTCAGACTTACTCCTACCCATAATTGTGCCGGTAGAGTACACTTGTGAGACAACGCCACGTACTTACGCTCCATTTCTTTCATTTACTTTATTCTTTTTTCTGTATATATTTTCTCCTCCATTCTATATTGTCTGTTCCAGCAACGCTTGCTTCGCTGCAATATGTAAGTTATTTTACCCTTCATTTATCTTATTATTCTATAATTCTAAATTGTGGTCAAAGTATATCGGCTGGAATACTCAGACTTACTCCTACCCGGAATTGTGCCGGTAGAGTACACTTGTGAGACAACGCCACGTACTTACTCTCCATTTCTTCCATTCAAGCTGTTCAGTTTTATGTATATATATTCCTGTACATTTTATGTTATATATTACAGCTATGTCTTTCTTAGTAGCTGCATTTGTTCTATAATGTATACATCCATAATGTATATTCTGTACATTTTATTGTCATGGTATCTGCATTTCATCTTCATGGATATAATTTGGGTTATTGAGTTTAACCAGAAGAAGCTACCTAGTCCGTGGACGAAAGTGAACAAGGCGGGATAGAACAAGAGGAAGCTTCGATCCCAGGTACTGAACAAAACATCACATCATATCACACATGACTTAAGATTGAAAGTATTCAGTCCTATTCTGTTTTGGTTTAAGAACAAACATAATGTTCATGGCAAAGAAAAGGGTTTTCCGTTTGAAAATGTCAAATTCGTAGTCTCGTTTAAGAAATGCATAATATTTTCAGATAAGGAAGTGCATTATGTAATCAATGTACATATCAATCCATATCCTTATCCATGTTTGACGTTGGACATGTATTACCATTGATGCACAGATTCGAAATGGTGAAAAAAGTGGTTCGTGAAAAGAAGAATGGTCGATCCGATAAAACAACATCCATAACCAACAATTCAAAACCGAAGCTTGGAAGGATGGCATGGATTAATTATTTGTATGTAAACATCATTCTCTACTTAACTTTAGTTTGTTAAGTTGCTATCTTGTCCATGTAAACTAAAGATATGACTCTAATTTCTATAGCGCAACGGAATGCAAAAACACATATGCTAATGGGAAGGCAAAGGTTAGATATATTCTGTCCAGTTATACCATTCCTTTTGTTTTTTTAGATTGTCACCATGAATATAACATTCTGTCATATCTTTTGTCTGTAGTCACGAAGTGAAATTGGAAAATCATGGACTTTGTTACCCATAGAAGAGAAGGAAAAATATCGACAAGCTGATGTGGTTGAAGTTATACCCACTGACCAACCACATGATCGCGATAACGACATCCCCAACAACTCTGACTTCCCTCCAACAGAGGAACAAATCCTAGGCACAACAAATGATTCGGCCCATCAAGATCAAACCCTATACACAAGGTGTACGCCCTCTAGGTGGTGTCGGATTGTGAAGAAGCTGTCCGAAGATCAGAAAGAAGGTGTTCATGCTTTGGGGTTTGGAAACTTACTGGACCTCAATTGTGGTCGCCTACGGCTGAAGATCTATCGATGGCTAGTCGATAACTTCGACGTAAAAGCGGGTTCAATTGCTATTCATGGACGGAGGTTTGTGATGAACTCTTCCATATTTGCTCGAGTGTTAGGGATTTCTGACCAAGGAGATCAGATTTCTTTATCGGGAGCTGTCCCGAACATTGTTTTTTGGAAAGAGAAGTTTGCCATGACTTCTCGTGGCATCTTCTTGAAAGACATTGAACAAAGGTTGGAGGAGATGACAACGGCCGATGATGAATTCAAGGTGACGTTGTCTTTATTTCTGTTGGCCACCATCCTCTCGCCTTCAGCTACCGATTACATTCAGACGGAGTACTTGATTCCGTTAGGGGATGTCGGAAGTATTAGCACAAAAACCTGGTCTAGTTGGTGCTTCTCCACACTTTGTGAAGGTATTCAGAAGTTTCAGACGAACCGTCAACGGTCGAAGACATGTTACATTTCCGGCTGTGTGTTGTTTCTTCAGGTACAAAATATTGAATATTATTTATACCTACTACTATGAAATATCACTGTATCCAGTCATAATTAACTTTTACTTAACCTTGTTTCTGTTTTTGTAGTTGTTCTATTTCCACTCAGTACAATGGGATCCCCCTATGGTTGATAAAGCAGTAGTACCTGTCGTTTGTTGGACAAATGTGAACATAAAGAAGTGCGTAACCCGGCTGCACACCCAAGGTGGTGTTGGAAGTACCCAGGTATACGTTCTCTAACTTATCTACCCAATTTATATTCAAATTAATTGACTACTTCCAACGGCATCATAACATATAATGTTCATACATGCTGCAGATTTCGGTTGAGGACTATTTCATGCAACCAGGAACATCTGAAGCTCAATATCATGCTGCTGCACATGGGGAAAGCAGTCATGTCAATCAACAACAGGGTATGGGCAATAATGCGCACATGAACGGTATACATGATGTCCTACAAGTTGTCAAAGAAATTCAGGCATCATTGAAGACTGACCTTGATGACATCCGTAGAAAGGTAGATTTCCTTTATGCAAAATTCAATGATTCGGCGGACAACAACCAAACGCCTCCAAATCGTACCACACATTCTCCACCCCCACAACCATCACGTCCTCCTTCTATTCCAACATTACCAAAGGCAATTGTTGAGGTTTCATCAACTGACACCCGAACCTTACCCCAACATCACCAGAACATTTCCAAAGCCACACCCAGTTCGATGAACCCACCCATTCAGCCAACATTAGAAGAAAAAACTTCAACTGATTCCCCCATGGAAGAAGACTGCATTGAGGATCTCTATGGTGTACCTGTGATACGTACTGTTCCGTCGTTGTTAGATGAGGTATGATCATGTTTTTGTCCTATTTGTTATATATAATTTTGTCTTTTTGATCAACACTTATCATTGATAACTGAAATTGACTATCAAACAATTTGTAGGATGCATCGAAGTATGATACTGTTGATCATCAATCTCAATCTTCTAACAAGCGACGAGTAATCCAAACAAGATCAACATCAGAATGAAACCCAAGCAAATATCAAATTTCACCGTTCATTGCCGATCCTGTTAATGCGCCGGCAAAATACCGATATGGACCCTTCCGAATCGGCATTCAACTGAATACATATGATGAGCAGTTGCTAACCTACATCTTCGACAACAAACTACCATCATCGTAAGTTGGTCCATTATGTACAGTTTAATCCTCCATTTACACTATTCTGTCCAATTACATGTTTGCTATATCCACTATTGGATATTTAACAGTTTTGTTTACTTGCTTTCTAAATTGCAGTGAGGTCATTGTTGATCTCGGGCAGTTATGTGTTACCCGGAAAAGCTTCAGATCATTAGAACCTACCAACTTTATCGATAGTGAGGTTGATTGCTAAGTACCTTTTCAACATATACACTGTCTTTTATACATTATATAAGTTGAATGTGTTTTATTGTTCATAACTTACATTTCCCCTTGCACAATAATCCTATTCAGATAATTAATCTTATTCCTGAGTACAAGACAATTATATTCAAGTCAAAAAGGTCACAACCTATCTGGTTCTTGCCTACAACCTATGCGGTATACATTTGTTCATTGTTTTGCTCACATGTATATATTTACCCATTATTTATATCAACTGCATCTAACTCTCCATTGTTGCACGTTCGCTTTGCAATACTCTGTATTCACTTGTGCAGATGAGGAATTACAATCTTTGAAGAAATCTCTTTCAAGGTTACGGGAGTTTTACATGTCTGATATTCGTAGATGTGAAAAGGTTGCACATTATTACCATTGTTGGTTGTTGTTTCTGTTACCTTGATTATTTAATGTTCATACTGTCTATTTACAATTTTATACATACTGAGTTCGTCATTTTCGATTGCATATTAGATTTACATTCCTATCCATGATCTTCGCAACCATTGGTATTTGGCGGTTTTGGACCTTCACAATCGAGTTTGTCAACTGTGGGACTCCAATCCACCGCGTAGGAAGGGTGATTTGACACGGTCAAACCAAGTACGCAAGTTGGTATGTCCCTACTTCATTTTTTTGACTCCCTTACTTATCCCATATTTTCTTACTCATCATGATATGCATTAATGTACATTTCGAATTGAATTTAGATCCTCTCGCTTGACATTGTCCTTGCGGATGAAATTGCTGCTGCATTTCCAACAACCTTCTCATTCACAACTTTCAATATCTCCTATGCAGCAGCCCCGAGTCAACCCAATGGCTACGATTGTGGCTTGTTGGTATGCATGTTCATGGATGACAACTGTCCAACACCGGTTCAAATGAAGTCGGTATGTTATATAAAATAATGTGATAGATGTTTTGGATGATTGACGTGTGTAAATTTGGGTTTAAGCTTGTTCAATGACATAGGCATGCTTGTTTTTACAGTTTCAATCTCAGTGTCAACGTTTGATTTTGGCTCGTTTCCTTGCACTCTTCCCCGGAAACACAAACTTGTTGGCCCTGAAGAAAAATGTTGAAGATCACTACAACAAGTTACTGTCTAGGAATGAAGTTGTGCCCAATGCACAATTCAGACCGTAACCCATCAAGAAGTTGAGAGGTAAAGCAAAGGCTTTGATGGAATCATCGTTGTAACTGAAGTTCCCATCACACAACTTCTTCTCTTTTATTGTCTGAAAATGCCATGTTGCATTGTTCTCTTTTATCCATTCAACAAAAGGCATATTTTTTTGTGTATATATGATGAACGTAAATTTTCAGTGGCTTCCATTTAACTATGTTAATGGAAAGTGTCTACATTGTTTTATCCAATGGAGCCACTTCATGTACAGGAAGTTATAGTAATTGATTTTTTTAATTTGGGTTTATATATACCATTAAAATGTTTATGCAAAATTCAATGTTCAAGTATTTGGAAGTTTGTATTTTTTCAGTATAGCTCAAATGAACCTCCTTTATCAATTCGCATTTGTTTTTGACTGCAGAACAAGGTGTTCAACTAAACTTTGCGAAATCCCTACCAAAAAATGAAGGACATAACCCTCTGTACATATAAAATGTTGTGAAATAATTGATTTAGAATTTTAGAGTTCTTAATTTAGAAATTTTTCCTCAAAGAAAAAAATAAATAGAAAATTTGAAAAAATTAATTAGTAAAATCTATTCTAACCATAATTATAGAGATTTTTTTATATATAAAGTCCATAATGTGACTATACAAAGATTTTTTAAATAACTTTCATAAACACATTAATTTTTTTTATTTTTTTGTATATTTAGGGGTTATCAAATTAACGTTTTTTTTAAGAGTGAAGTAGTGAACCCAAAACCGACCCACTCATTGATTCCTACATTCTTCAGATTCTATTAGAACGTTTACGCAATCGAATACAAAACTTAACCGAAATCAGATAAGTAGTTTGGGAATTTGTGTTTTTTGTGCAATACTGAAAATTGAGGTTTTACAGGACAATCGTAACACAGTAATTACGAAATCAATTTTCCACAAGTTCAATGTTTTTTACAAAAAAAATACATACCATGAAAATGCATGTGTTACAAACATTATCAACTCTTATTTATATAAATTATGGGTTTACTGGTTTGACTCTCCTTTTTGTTTTCGTTGATAGCGAGCCCAGGGCGATATAATTATTGTCTCCACAATGGAAGCCTATATGTGGAAAGAAACCTATTTCAAACAACACACTTGGCAGGGTTGGAAGCAGCAGTCCGACAGGTTAGCGACCCTGGGGCGATCTTACCAAGGTCGCCGTGAGATCGCCCATCAAAAGGATAACAAGATCCAGACAACCGAACCCTTAGCGAGCCCAAAACGATCTTACTGAGATCGCTCTGACGTCGCCCAAACAATCAACAAAACCGACCCCATTGCGATTCAATGCCGATCTGACCTTGCTCGCTTGGAGGTCGCCCATTCCAGTCAGACTTAATCCATAAAACTGATCCGATAGCGACCCATGGGCGATCTCACCCATGTCGCTCAAAGGTCGCCCATGCAATGCTCAGACGAATATACAACACGTATCCCATTGCGATCCCAGGGCGATCCCAACTAGGTCGCTCTGAGGTCGCCCATTCAATGGTCACAGGAATACACAACACGTATCCCATTGCGATCCCAGGGCGATCCCAACTAGGTCTCTGTGAGGTCGCCCATGCAATGCAATGCTCACATCCATACACAACACCCATCAGTAATGACACACCACACTTAAATAACTACATGATCCAAATGATTTTACTAGCAATCAAGTCCAAGTAGCCAAGTGATGTGTTTAACAGATAAACCGAAAAATGGAAGTTGTTTTAACAGATACAATGTAGATAAACATTTTCACGCCATGCATATCTTTAAATTAATACAACAACAAATATATACATCCATGTCGGTGAGAGCCATCACATTTCTATCAAAACGACGCAATTATCAGGGGCGCAGTGTACCACTCAGCTATCACATGAGTACGAAATTAAAATTGTGAGCCGCAGGTCTTACACATGATTACAAATTTTAAATCGTTACCGTGAAGCTATGACATGAAGTTATATGGCCTCCACCGGTGGTTTTGTTGCATGTACATACCATGTGTTGAGGACGGCATGGAATAAATATCTTCATTCAATTGGTTGACACCCGTACCCATTGGAACTTCAGTATTTTGAAAAGCAAATGGTTCACAATGACCGTCACTAGTCCCAGTATATTCTGAGTCGCAAGATTGCACTAACTCCGCATACGCGGATGGTTGTAATGTTGACCCTGTTGTCGCATCTCCATTGCTTGCCATTACACTGATGTTATTTTGAATATGGGCATGACATGTCTTTTTGGTGTGCCCGGCCTGTCCACAATTTCCACATTTACGCACCTTCCCACCACATTTTTTGGTCTGTCTAGTCGTACCCTTTGTTGCGGCTACGCCTGGATCTTTAACATGTACACCCGATTTCACTGTACACGGTTTGAAGACGTCTTCTGCTGCTGTACTTGACGATGGCAGTAATCCCTTCATCTGAATTGTTAACTTATCAATCGCCACGTTTGCTTCTTTGTAACCTTCAGTTGATATTGATGCATAATAGCTCATTTTGCTACACTTTGACCTCAAGGCCCCATATCTACATCAACATACCAAATGGTATTTATAAGTCGACATTTGAAGCACAATGGAAGTACTATCTATAATTGATACGAAATGATAAATCAGTTGTAACATGGCATGAGAAGCAAAGAAATATGGTCTTGGTATGCTGAAATAACAACGATGGGTTATAGACCTGGCCATTTGCATTTGGTGTGGAGTAGTTGCGGTAGAAGACTCGTCAACTTCGACATCCTTCACATTCATTGTCCAACGCTGCATAACGAGTGTCTCGGGTATGTGGTGTTGGTTCATGGCTTTCATGACACTAAATGCATGACAACATGGCATACCTATTGTCTCAAACATTTTGCATGAGCATAGGAACATGTTTGTACTGGGGATGTACCTCACATTCCATGTTTGATCACCACCATCAAACTTCTTGAATGTATACAACGCACTATCCATATCATGAACGCAATTTACTATGCTATGTTTTGCCTCTGATTTTATTTCATCTCGCACCCACGCAAATGCGTTTCGAGTGTACACTTCGGCTGCATGTTTTTCTAGGTGTAACAGATGGGTTACTAGGACTGGATGCTGATTACTGCTATCGAAATCATCCTTCATCTCGTTGTTTCGTAGCTGTGACATTGCTCTATCGATGTGGCTCATGAATTCATACAATTTCATCCTCCTATGCAGAAAACGATTAAGGAACGCGTTAATACTCTCGGACCGTTGGGTGCTCCGCAACCCACCAAAGAAAGTACCTCGTAAGAAGGTTTCGGCCCATAGCTTACGTTTACAATACATCATTTTCACCCATTCATTATGTTGCAACTCGAACATCTCAATGGCCTTCAACCACTGAGTCTCGAACTCTGACTCTGTCATGTAGGTTAACATGCAATGGGTAAAAGCTTGAGTGAACCCGCTATCACCTATGTTCGTCTGCACATTCCGCTCAAGGTGCCAAGAACAAAGGTGGTGTACGGCGGAAGGCATTATTCCACTTATGGCCTTACTCATAGCTTTATCACCGTCAGTAACTACTGAAATTGGACATTTACCATGCATAGCTTCTAAGAATGATTGCAATATCCAACTGTAAGTATCGACCGTCTCATCCACCAACAACCCGAACCCAAAAACTGTCGTTTTCGTATGATTGTTGACCCCAACAAAAATCACTAGTGGCCGATTATAACAATTAGTTCGGTACGTAGAGTCAAATGACATTACATCACCAAAGTATTTGTAGTCGCATCGTGACATTGAGTCGGACCATAACAAGTTACCCAAGCTACCATCTTCAAGTATTGTGTACCGAAAGAAGAATCCTGGATCCATTTCGGACTTCGCAGTTATGTACGAGATAACTGAATCAGCATCGGAATTACCGGAAGCAGACCTGTGTATGGTGTCAATCCGGTTCTGTAGGTCTTTCCTGGTGTGTCCAACAGCCGCATAACAACCAGCCTCATCCAAAAGTTGGTCCATCACCTGGGAAGTTTTCATTCCAACACATCTGCCTGATTGCACTTGTGCTATATGAGCATCGCTAACATTTCTATGAGAACGAAGGAATTGATTGTGCTTGGCAGGTGATAAATTATGACTGTGCGCAGTGACAAACTCGGTAACAACCCACAACATTTTGTCCCTATCGAAATTAATTTTAAATGATGCCCGACAACCTTCCCGAGTCTGACCTCTAGGTTCACATACCCTATCGGTTCTATCTACATGTTTTTTTGATCTATACCCTTCTTTTGAACAAACCCACCTACGAATTGTAATTAATCCATGTGAGTCCCGACACAACCTATCCTTACGCGTGCTGAACCCAATAACATATGAATATTTATTGTAAAACTCCTCAGCATCAGTAACAGATATAAACTCTTTCCCTATAATATTTGTCCCTTGTAAACTTATAAGTTCACTCTGTAAGAGATCATCAACCGTTTGCACCAAGTTATCATCAGACAAACCCGGGGGTATGGAAACATTACCGTGTGCAAACGGGACTCGATATGGCCAGTCAATATCCATAGAAGTGTCATTTGGAATATACTCCTCAGTGTCTTTGTGTGTCGTGTCTCCCTGATAGCAACTTGACTGTCCATCAGTTTTGAAATCCATATGTCCAGTTGCATTCCTAAACAATCCATAACTGATATCCATATTACTACCTACAAGCCATGGACATTTAATATTTTCAGTGTATATATATTCAGATAAACATCAAATGAATCGTACATAGAAATGAAAGTTTTATGCTAGGTCAGGATACATTTACATATGACATACTGTTCAATAGTGTATCAATGGAACTTACTTGGACAAGGTTCAGAGGTAGGTCAAATGTGTGGTGGTTGGGAAGCATGTTCTTGGAAGGCATTCATGTTTGGAAGAATGACAGCCCAAGTATATCAAAATGTAGGGACAAAATCCTTTGGTGTAAGTGTGTAGCGTGAGGAGGAGAAAGAAGAGAGTTATTGTTTGAAAATGGTTATGAAAGTGGTTGAAGATGGGTTCAAACAAAATTGGTCGGTGGACCACACTGATAAGGTAAATTCAAATTTGTTGGATGATTGACATGTGTCAGTGTAAGCGACCCCAGAGCGACCTCAGTGAAGTCGCCATAAGGTCGCATTAACAGAAACAAGAAAAAATATAACGGAGGGGTTAGCGACCCCATGGGGATGTCAATCAGATCTTACCAAGATCGCATTTAGGACTGGAAAATTCCATCCACAAACCGCGATGTTAGCGACCACAGGGCGAGTTCAAGGAGATCTATCCAAGGTCGCCTATGTCAGGCCATAATCCATTCAAAACCGGGAGGTTAGCGATCCCAGGGCGATCTCACTGACCTCTCCCAAAGATCGCTAGTCCAGTTTTCTGTCCATCCACCCAGATAAGTTGAACGGCGTCGTTTCTGGAGAGGCGACCAGAAGGCGATCTCATCAAGGTCACCCCAAGATCGCCTATACGCGATTTGTGGATAAATAGGGCTAGGTCGTGGAAGATTCATTAAACACAATTTTCTCTCCACCAAAGCTCTCTCCACAACTGCAGCAACTATGCCTCTTTCTCCAAGGTAATCCTACCCCTAATCTTCTCTATTTATGTTGAAAATATGCATTACGTTACAACTGTATGTACATTGTAGTTTTGGTTCAAATGAGAAGAATAAATAACGAAATTGGAGATTATTATGAGTTGCATGTCATTTGTTACATGAATTGTTGATTGGGTTTTCAATACAGGAGCAATGCAAGGTAGTTTTTGTCACGGTTTGAAGATGCAATGTTAGATTAAGAGTGGTGTGTCATTTGTGGTTACAAATTAATGGTTGTGTGAAAATGAAGACTCGATTTTAAGTGTGGTGTGCCATTTGTGGTTACGAACTAATTGTTGTGTGATATTGTGGTTACATTTTAAGTGTGGTGTGTACATTTGTGCGGTTTGAGTCACATAATGGCGGGTGGTAAGAAAACCAAGCGAAAGCTACGTAAAGGGCAATAATCTAGAGGTTCGGATCCCTTCGCGTTGCCTCCGCCCTCAGGGAAAGGAAAGGGTGAAGTAGTCTCACCACCGCCAGACCCGGATAACCCTTCCAGATGGGCATTGTTTGGTAATAGGAAGGTTTGGCCAGAAAGGGGCATAAATATGAGGGTTTTCGGGTCCACTTTCATTCCACATGCAGTTGAAGCAATGGGTTGGGGTGGTTTTGTTAGGACCCCTAATGTGGCGGCACTAGATTTAGTTAGAGAATTTTACTACGCCATGGTCCCTCACCGATTCACACAAGGGAATCCCGTGATAGTTCAGGGAAGGGAGGTCCTCATTACAGCCACTAGGATAAATGATTGGTTTGGGACTTCTCAAGACCTAAGCGACTATGTTGACGGCATTCCCAACCATGACTTCTTTGAGCCGTACAATGGATATCTGGCCGCTGACTTACGGATGGATGAAAACCCGATGTGGAACAAGTATCGCAGTCCTTTGTTGCTCAGCGAACTCAAGCTAGATGCGGCTTTCTGGATGATGTTCTTTGACTACTCATTGACACCAAAGACCCACCGCTCCGAGCTAAGTTTTGACACCGCATGCCATTTGTTTTTTGCAAGGAATACACTTCAAATGGACATTGGTCAGATCATCGTGCAGGGCATACACAAAGGTTCTAAGACAAAGGGCCCCCTGCCTTTCCCCTGCCTTATCACTCATTTTTGTGAGGAGGCTGGCATTGAATGGAACACGAATGGAGGCAACATAATTAATCCTACATCTGACATAGGGAAGAAAACATACAATGAACTTGCAAGACGTAGGAGGGTAAGGCCAATTGGGGCTAATGTGCTCGACGATGATGATATGGGATTGCATGAAGAAGACCTCCTCGACGAAGATTCGGATGACATAGATTACAATGATCCGAACTTGAGAGGTGATCCAAATGCGGGTGGAGGTAATCAAAACACCACCTTCGATGACATGATGAAGACAATGACCGTACAGATGGAAGCAAACACCAAGTTCCTTGAAGCTATTAACCAGCAGATGAACTCCAACCATCAAGCGTACATGGCAGAATTCACAAACGTAAATCAGAGGTTGGATGCTTTCCAACGGGGTTTGGTCAACAATGGTGTCGATATTCCATTCGTGTACCGAAGGGAAGCTAGACGTCCTTCCAAAGGGCCGGGAGGAAGCTCTCAAGAAGCACGAGGGCCAGGAACGAGTTCGCAGGACGCACTGCCGGACCCCAATTTGCCATATCAGGGCCCTTAGTTATCGTATCACCCCAACAAGTTTTACATTTATTTGGTTTTGTTTGCCTAAACTTTTGTTAATGTTTTATTGCATAATCGTCATTGTTCTATGTGTACTTTACTTTATGTATGGATAGGTTGTGTGTTTGGCCTCCCTCCCGAACGTTAACCTATTTGCACCTACCTACCTTGAACTCATTCTTCAAACACAAGGGAACCATCGAATTTATAAATTTTAATCTAAACATTTACAACATAATGACAAATTATTTTTATTTCGTTTTAAAAAGATTATTGAATATTTTTTTTTAAATTTTCAGTTATACTTTTGTATGAACAAACTATGTTTGACTTGTTACAATTTATGACAATTATAATTATTTTTTTAATAATTATATAAAAATAAATTTTTTAAAGAATTACGTTCACTTGTCCAACTTGTTCAATGAAAAATTTAATCAAATTTTATAAATTTTTTTTTTTTTTTTTTTTACTTACGTTGATTTGTTAAACTTGTTCCTAGAACAATACTAACGTTAGGACTATAACGTAAAAATTGTTCTGATAACGTTTAACTTGTTCACCATTTGGTTTACGTTGACTTGTTCAGAGAACAATTTTAACTTAGGATGAACGTTGAACTTGTTCAACTTACGGATGAACGTTGAACTTGTTCAACTTACGTCCAACTTGTTCATGAGAACAATTTAATCAAATTTTAAAAAAAAATTGTTTTTTTTTTTAATTACGTTGATTTGTTAAACTTGTTCGTAGAACAATACTAACGTTAGGACCAACATCAAACTTGTTCTCATAACGTTTAACTTGTTCACCATGTGGTTTACGTTGACTTCGTTCACAGAACAAGTTTAACCTAGGATGAACGTTGAACTTGTTCAATTTACGTCCAACTTGTTCATGACAAATTTAATCAAATTTTAAAAATATTTTTTTTGTTTTTTTTTTTAATTACGTTGATTTGTTAAACTTGTTCGTAGAACAATACTAACGTTAGGACCAACATCAAACTTGTTCTCATAACGTTTAACTTGTTCACCATGTGGTTTACGTTGACTTCGTTCACAGAACAAGTTTAACTTAGGATGAACGTTGAACTTGTTCAACTTACGTCCAACTTGTTCATGACAAATTTAATCAAATTTTTAAAATATTTTTTTTGTTTTTTTTTTTAATTACGTTGATTTGTTAAACTTGTTCGTAGAACGATACTAACGTTATGACCAACATCAAACTTGTTCTCATAACGTTTAACTTGTTCACCATGTGGCTTACGTTGACTTCGTTCACAGAACAAGTTTAACTTAGGATGAACGTTTAACTTGTTCAACTTACGTCCAACTTGTTCATGAACAATTTAATCAAATTTTTTTAAAAAAAAAAATTTTTTTTAATTACGTTCATTTATTAAACTTGTTCGTAGAACAATACTTACGTTAGGATTTGTCAAACTTGTTCTAATAACGTTAAACTTGTTCACCATGTGGTTTACGTAAACTTGTTGAACAAGTTTAACTTAGGATGAACGTTTAACCTGTTCAACTTACGTCCAACTTGTTCATGAAAAATTTAATCAAATTTTTTAAATTTTTTTTTTTTTTTAATTACGTTCATTTGTCAAACTTGTTCGTTGAACAATACTAACGTTATAACTAACGTAAAACTTGTTCTGATAACGTTAAACTTGTTGTTTCGTTTACTTGGTCTCGAAACAAGTTTAATGTTCGGATTAACGTTTAACTTGTTCAACTTACGTCTAACTTGTTCATTATTTTTTATTAAACAATTTCTTTTTTTAGAACTTGTTCATTAAACAAGATTAACGTTACTACTAACGTAAAAATTGTTCTTATAACATTGAACTTGTTCATCAACTGCTTTACGTTTGCTTGTTCACCAAACAAGTTTAACGTAACAATCAACGTTAAAATCGTTCAGCCTACGTTGAATTTGTTCACGAAATTTTTTATAAAATTTTTTTTTTTTTTAAGATTTATGTTGACTTGTTCGCCGAACAAATTTATTGTTACGATGAATGTAAAACCTGTTCAATATACGTTAAACTTGTACAACAATGAAGGTTTACGTTAACTTGTTAGTCGAACCGGTTTAACGTTTAACTTAATGTTAAACTTGTTCAACCTACGTTGAACTTGTTCTGAAAATCAAAATTTCCAAAAAATATATTTAATTATATTTATATAATATATATTTTATATATTATATATAATTTTCATGAATTTTAAATTCATTTATTTATTAAAAATCATTTTTAAATATATTTTATATAATAAAATAATATATATATTATTGCAACCGGTTGCTTTTCTGTGCTGTCATGCACTTCTTTTATTTTTTATTATTATTTTTCTTACTTTTGGTTGGTTTGTATGGTACAACAACATTTCCCACTTGTACCATAGCCGAAGCCTAAATTCTATCAATATTCAATATTTATAGATTCAATATTCTTACCATCTCCCCCATTTTCGTCTCCCTCACTTGCTCTACTATCAATATTCAATATTTATAACTTTAGATTTAAATGCATTAATGTATTTATTTGGAAGCATTGGCTTTAAATTATATATAGTTTTTTTATATTCATTTTAATTCTCCATTAATTAAAGGGAAAATATCATTTTAGTCCCTATGGTTTACTCTATTATCCGTTTAGATCCTGTCGTTCCAGTATTAGTCCATTTAGTCCTTCCGTGACGTTTTCCATGAAAATCTGACGACCTGACATGTGCAGAAGGTCAAATGATCGTTATACCCCTAATAACAATTTAAAAATAATAAATTTGAAAATAATAATTAAAAATCCATTTTAATTAAATTTTAAAAATAATAAAAATAATAATTTTAAAATTATATAAAACAAATTAAAATAATAATAAATAAATTTAAAATTAATTAAAAAAATAAAACTAAAAATTAAAAATATTTACAAAAATTAAAAAAGGATATTAAAAATAAAAATAAAAATAAAAAACTCTTCTCTTCTCTTTCCCATTGAACCCTATCTGCCCCTCTCTCTTCAACAAACATCATTAGATTCATCTAACCCATAACCACCATTTTCAACCCAGAACCACCATCAAGAAAAAAATCCACTCCACCAAGACTGTATCAATCAGATAAAAATCAAACCAAAACCCAGATTCAATCAATCCAATACCCAGAACCCAGATTCAACACCACCCCCACCAAATCCAAAAAATTAAAATTAAAATTCAACACCAATGAAACCAAGACCATCACCACCACATTACCATCGCCTCACACCAAAACATCGCCGTCGCACAACCCAAGCCCAGAAACCGCCATTCGACCACCCAAAATCAACACCAACTCAATAGTCAAAATAAAAATCAAACCAAAACCTTAATCAAAATCAAACCACCATCATCATAGCCGCCACCCCCACCAACATCACTTTGTCACCATCCCTAACCAAAACCCTAATATAAACCTAGAAACAAATCATAGAAACCCGATACCCAAATCAAGAGATCGGTTAAGAGAGAGATGAGATGAGATATAATTATTGCATACAAATTAAACCACCATCAGAGAAAATCATGAACAACCAGAATAAGGTCGTGATGACAACGGCGAACGACGTGGGAATACTGGAGAAGCAGATTCAGCGGCTGATTGGGAAAAAAAGCATAGACCTGCTAATGGAATCTGGGTTTTATTTTTTTTATCAAGGATTTGGGTTTTTATTTTGGTGATTTTCGATTGTTTGTGTAAAATGGAGGTGGAGGGTGGCCAATGGTGGGAAACGGAGTGAAGGTGGTGACGGCCGGTGGTTGGTTTAGGGTGTGGTGTTTGGGTGGTGGCGGCGATGGTGATGGTGGCGGCGGTGTCGGCGGCTAGGGTTAGAGTTTGTGTTTAGGGTTGCGGTGGATTAGGGGTTGAAGAAGATGGTGGAAGTGATGGATTCGGGGTTGAAGAAGAGTTGTGTTTGATGTTAGTGGTGGTTTTTTTTATTGTTTTTATTATTTAATTTAATTACACTTATTAATTTAAATCCATTAAAAAAAAGGTGGGTTTATTTTTTTTCTTTGAAACAGTAAAATTATTCAGAATAAGATTTTTTTTTTTTATTTTTTTTTTTTTGAAACAATGAGAAAAATGGAGATTATGGTTTCCACTTTTAATTTTTTTTTTTTAAGTTAATTTTTTTTATTAACTTAATAAATATTTAATATTACTTTATAATTTTTTTTAATATTAGTCTTTTATTAAAATATTTTAATTTGTATTATTTAATTTAATTATATTTATTAATTTGATTAAGTAATTAACTAACCATTTACCAATATACCCTCATTTGTTTAACGGAACCCTAACAGAACTTGATGGTAAGGATCAAAAAAAAGATTAAAGTAAACGATGGGGACCTGCATAGTCAATACCGGAACGACGGGGACTCAAACGGATAATAGGGTAAACCATAAGGACTAAAATGATATTTTCCCTTAATTAAACAACCCTTCACTTTTTCTTTTTTTTTTTTTTTTTTGAACTAAAAAAACCTTTGGTTTTTAGATGTACGTACATCTCAAAATAAACTCATAACATCTATCTAATAATGGAGTTTTGACATTAAATTCTTTGTTATTGGTTCATCTCCCTTGCATAATATGAATTGTCCTATTTAATACATATTGTTAATTAGTTATATACTTATATACGGTACTATGAAGAGTTCTAAAAGAATTTATTACAATCTTTGGATTCTTCACTCTAATATTTCTCTATATATAGGCCACCACCCCATAGATCTGCCTCGAACAAATCATTTTAATCCATGTTTTTCATCTGTTTTCTTTTACTTTATCCGGAGGAACCATTTTCTCCCTTTATGTTTTATTTTCTCTACAAAATTTGCATTTCGAATTTTGCTATATTATGTTGTGCAAATTAACTTATGTATTTGTGGGTTGATTTGTAGATTATTGAAGGAGTCAGCTCTTTGAGGATTAATTATGATCAAGTTGACTCAACCAAACAAGGTCCTCGATCTCTAAACGCGCTTAGGTTCACAAAAGCAAGAATTTACTGCATTTACCAATTCTAGTGTCAAGCTTATTGTAAATAAGGTTTGGTTATGGGTGTTTTGTTCATTGGAGTTTTCAGTGAATGTGAAAGGATAAGGAGTCTATTTTATATCAAAAAAAAAAAAAAAATAGATCGAGTTTTCTGTATTCCCTTTAATGCATTTTGATGCATCCTCCATCATTTTTATTTTATTTTTTGTGTAGTTATTTAATATAATGCAAAGGTGTTTTGGACTTCTTATAATCAAAATTTGGACCACTTGGTAACTTGATGAATTATTCCATAATGTTGAAAGTCAAACCCAAAATTATATCAAATATTTGGTATATTTATTTTATTATTATATTCATCAAACAATAGATATAGTGTTTCCTTTCCTAAGTTCAAAGGTTAACACTAATCATTATTATTTAACTAATTAATTAATAAGTTGATAAATTCAAAATCAAATTCTACATATATTAAGATCACTAATCGGAATAGGTTTCATAATTAATTGAAATTTTGTATTAGGTGGGAAATATTTTGTCATAAATCACAAACCAAGAGGCAATCAAGAGGTGATCCACTAAATCACAAATCAAGAGGCAAACCCATATTTATTGGGATAATGATTAAATTCTCTTAGAATATCTCCAATACAAAAGTGACTTGCATACTAATAATTGTTGACATGACAGCAATGTCAAGAGACTTGCTTCCTATGTGGCATAAAAATAGACTTGATAAACAATCAACTCAAAATTTGGTCTTCAATGCTTCCATCTAAAACATAATTTTTTTTTAATGACGTGTCCATCTTTTTTTTCCTGTTTTATTTTTATTACCAAAAATATATGAAAAATTAATATCAGTTTTAAATGTTTGCTGAGTCAACCTAAAAAATAGTTGTGCAACAGACCGTCTGAAAGTAGACGGTCATGTTGACAATGTCTAATACTTTTTTTGCCACGTCAGCTTGAGGTTGAATATGTATGGTTGCATTGGAGACACAATTGTTAACATAACATATATTTATCCTACGTGGCATTTCTTTTTTTCACAAGCCACACTTGCATTGGAGATGCTCTTAACCAATCCCTATTCCACTGTTATCTTATTTTTATTTTCTTTTATATGATTTTTTATTTGTTTGAAAAGGTTTTTTTTTTTTTAAAAAAAAAAAAAAATCGCTCTCTCCCTTGCTCTCTATATATTTCTATAATGGAGGCACAAATGCACAAGTGTGAAAAGTCCTGGCCATTAATTAGTTTTTTTCAAATATATATATATATATATATATTGAATTAATTAATTAATAATTTGATAAATTCAAAAGACACTACATTAAATTTTGTTTTTCAAAATGCAAAAGACACTCCATTAATAATTAATAAAATACACTAATCTATATCTATAGGTAATCAAGAGGTAATCCCATAATTAATGGGCTGGTGAATAAATTCTGTTAACTAATATCATAATTGAGCATTAATTATTAAGTTTTATTTTTATTTTTAAATATTGCATTATTTTGTAAGTTTAAAAGATAAAACATAAATTTTTGATGGCCTATGTTGCTTTCTTGCTCAATCATGAATGCAATTATATTAATGTTATTTATAATTGTAATTTTTTTATATAATTTATAATTGAAATTATTAATATTTTATTTCACATAAATTTTGAGTAAATTATTTAACTATATAACATAGTTAAAGATGTTGATCCTTAGCTGCATTGGGATGTATTAAGAATTCATCAAAATTAATAATGAGTAATATTAAAATAAAGTGTTTTTATAAATTTAATTTAATTTACTTTTTTAAAATGAAGTGACTTTAGAATAGGGGTGCCAAAAGATAAAAATGATAAATTTGGAACAAAATGAAGTGCATGTGTTTAGAATTTTTTAAATTTAAGTTTGTATTATGGAATGTCTTGACAAAAGGAGTGTCAACAGATAAAAAGTGGGTTGTAAGGGGAAAATCTCTTTATATATATATATATATATTCATTCATACCTATATAATTGTTGAATAATTTTTTGAATAAATACCGTAATTTATAATATTGTTTGCTGCCTCGCCTACAAATGGAAAAGTATATTCTTTTGATTTTTTTTAATAATTTTTAAATTTTTTTAATATACCTTATTATCAAATGTTGGTTAGATGTTCTGTTTTTAAGCTTTATGATTCATATGGATCCCAAGTTAGTGAGTAACCATGGTTACCATAGGTATGAAAGGAAGCATTACGATCAAAGCGGTGTCCGGTGGGTCTTCAAATGAGGAGTGAATATCAAATTGAATTGGCAATGGTGTTCATAAACTAACAACTAGAACATTTTTAATGATTAATTACTGTAAGTTGACAATTAATTAAACTTTCATTTATATTCTTGAGACACTGTGTTCATCTTGGAATATAAATTAAGATTGCTTTGATTTTTTTTAAAACAAAATCAAAGAGTAAGACAATTTCATTTTAATCATTGCCCATTCAATGTAGAAATAATTTGATATATAATTTTTTAACATTGTTTATATTTTATCATCCGCTTGAATCAAAGAAAGACTTTTAAAAAAAAAAAAAAAAAAAAATTTTGTTTTGTTCACTTAACGTTATTGTTTTTTCTTATGGAAAGTGGAAAAAACAAACATTCATTGTTTGTTCCATAAATGTCAACCGACATTTTTCTAATTTTTACACATTCATATTTTTAGACATTTTTTTTTTTTTTGTTTTTTCAATTTTTCACATTCTAGCTTGAAAGACTTATAAGAATTAACACATCAAGTGTATATGTTATTTTCTCTAGATTTGTGAATTCATCAACATCAAGTGCACATAATAAAATGGCCTAATTAATAAATAAATAACAATATTATGAATCTAGATGGCAAGGAAGACTAATTAGGAACAACGTACACTTGGAGAAGAGAATGAACATCAATTAACATTCATGCAATGTAACAAGCATAGATAGATTCTCGAAATAACTGAGTGTTCTTGGATTTTTCAAAAACTATACCCTCTAATCATTTTGATACACAAGCAATAATAATCTTGGTAAATGGTATGGTTGCTAAATATGTTAATGTTGTATTAAATTTAAATTATTATATTTTAAAAATTAGTGTAGGTAATGATATATATAAATATAAGATCCTCTAGAATGTGAAACAAACTGATGAATTGAAATTAACATAAAATGTTCGATATGGTAAAGAAGTAAATCTATATATAAATATCACAAACTGTTCTTCATCTACACAATGCATTCAATATATTGGATCTATATATTAACTAATGACCATTTAAATTATTATTACGTTTTATTTTACAGTACCTGCACATCGTGTAAGTTGCAAACTAGTATATATATAATAATAATAAAATTTTACAACGCCACATATCGTCGTGAGATAGCTTTGTTATTAAATAATGAATAGGTTTTCATACAATGCATTTATTTAAACTTTTAAAAAATATATTCTCTTTATAAATATATAAATATATATATATATATATTCTCTCATTATAGGTCTATTAAGCTGATATGTATGGCCTTATCAACTTCAAACAACATTAATTCATTTTAATTAAGTTACTAAAGTATTAAATTAAATAATGTCTTTACTCTTTAATTGATAATGATACATGTATATATCTCTGCTACGGTTTCAAATCCACTCATTCATTTCACATTGGGACATCTCTCCAAATTTCAAAACTCTTTGTACATATAGCATCTACTATCTACTACTGTTTTCAACTTTTAGGAATGATTAGTTATTACTGTAAACAGAGTTCATCATTTGTTGTCTGCCTCATGCCATGTCTTCAATTTTTATTTTATATTTTATATTTTCTAGGAGGAATTATATATTAGATTATTTTATTATTATCAAACAATATATATTAGATTATTTTATCTACTAAATTTACCATTTATTCAACTACTGTCATCATTTCAATTACGTAACTTACCTTATTTTTAGTTGATCTACTCAAAATCAAATTACCTTATTATTAGTTTATCTGTCTAGAATCAAATGGTAAATTAAAGTTTGTTTTGATAATTATTTTCTTTGTTTACATAGGCAATTAGCTGCGCATGTCATAGTTGTAATTTTATCATTTTCTTTTTTATGCGGGAAAACTCTTATGCATCTCATAGTGGTAATTTTATCATTTTCTTTTTTATGTAGGAAAACTCTTACAAGCATGCGGTTTCGGATTTAATGAGCAAGAATTGGAGCTTTAAGGCTAAGGGTGCACTTACTGAAATCACAATTAGTTATGGGAGGTTGTTGATTCGATCTCTTTCACGAGTGTTGATAAAAAGTATAAACTTATTCCAAGAAATTTGGTGGGAAATGAGGGAAATTATATAATGTGATTTCTTGAAAAGTTTACTATCATTTAACAAGTTAATTTTGAAAGCTTAAAAATTTTAGTGTTCAAATCTGATTGATCGTTTGACTTTTGAAAATATGGTATAGTATTGTTGTTACATTTGTGTGTTTTTAATGTTATAATTGGTTTCAGTCCATTGATGCTCGCTGACGAAAATGGTAAGAGTTTGTAATAAGTATTTTGTTTTTCATTATAATATTGCACGATTATGTTTAGATGCATTGTCATCCTTGGTTGTAAGTTATAACCCTTCATTTTCAGGTCCTTTATTGAAATTTCACAAATTGATTTCGATAAGAATTAAAAGGATCCATAACTGGAAACCAATTAAGGAAAGAATCAAAATTTAATTGAATGTTTTTATTTTTCTTTATTCATTGTAGAAAAATTAAATAAAAACATTGAATTCTTCCCTGTATTTTAATGTGGAAAGCTTAAAAGATTATAGGTACTTTGTCTTTCTTTGTGATAGTTTAATTTATCTAATAAATAGATGCAATATATGATTTGTGATGTCTATTAAAGAACCAATCCCATAATTATTTACTATTAATTAATTTTCTATATTATTAATTAAATATTTATAGACAATAAATGGGCCAATATTATTATAAGAAAATATATCAACTAATATTAATTTCCCAAGATTCACTTAATATTAACGGTGTACCAAGTTCAATTGTTTTTAAGATTCATTAATATCACATAATAAATATTTAATTTTTCATATTCTTAATATATTATTAAAAAATATATTTAATAATATTTAATTGTTATATCCTTTTAGCATTCCTTCTATTTATATAATATTATCATCATTATAAACACTCTCTTAATGGTTATTGTTATGATCAATAATAGAACACCAAAAACCCATCATATTCTCTTTTAAATCAACAATTTTACTCTAAAGCTCTTTTATCTTCCTTTCACCGTGTTTTTATTTCTCTTTATTTTCATGTCAAATATTTACCTTAGTCAAAAATACTTAAATAACATCTCCATTAAATACAATTAAAATCCTCAATTTTTTTACATTTGTCTTTTATGATAGTTTTTCAGTAGAATTTGAAACATTTCAATTATTGAGATTATCATGTAATACTTATGGATGACTTTTATAGTGGCTTTTGAGTAAAATTTGAAACAACTAAATTATTGAGATTATCATCTAATACTTATTGAACCTAAAAAAATCATTTAGTGCACTTGACACATTAATTGAATTTTAAAGGGAGAATGGTCCGTAAAAATTATTCCAAATTGAGTTAAATAGCAATCTAAATAGCTAAATTATATTATAAAATGAGAAATTAAGAAAAAATAAATGCAAATGTGCATTTGAGAGAAAAGTAAATATAAATTTTTAATATCTTTTTAACAAAGCACGTGCATCGCACGGGTTACACACTAGTTTATAATAATAACAACAGTAATATATAATAATTTCATAAAAAAATATATAATAATAATAATAATAATAAAGCATAATATAAGTATACTAATAATAATACAGTTAAATATAATATAAATAATATACTAGTTATTATGATATTAGACATAATATTAAATTAAATTGTAAAGACAAAAATAAAATTTTATGATCTAATACATTGTATAAATCTAAAAATTATCAAGTTAAATAAAACACTTTAGAAAATTGTCAAATATTTTTGAAATTGTCAAATATTTCATAAACAACCTATCACATCCGGCCATTGTATATCTTAATCTAACGTAATATGAAACATCACGAAACATGGGATTGTATATAAATAATATATTTCAATGCAATACAGTCCAATTTAATATAATCAAATACAATCCAAAGTTGTAATGTTATAAACAAGTAATATCTGTCATGTTTAAATATTAATCAAGTGTGAAGGTAATCTTGTAACGTTTGGATATTGTAATTATTCTATCCCGCTAATGTTTAGTCCTGGGAGGTTAAAAAAAACGTTTAGTCCTGATTACATCCTAAGTATACATTGTTTAGTTATTAATTTCAAAAGTGTTTTCACTTCTTTTATAGTTTAAAATGTTCATCAAATAGGAGTTTATTTTTCCTTATTATTGTTTGAAATAATAATTATATAAATATTTGTTCAACAATTAATAAAACAATCTGAAATGAAAATTGATATTCATTATTTTTAATATAGCTAAATTATTTTTCTGTTTAAATGAATTAAACATTTAATTTGATACTACTACTACTACTACTACTATTATTATTATGGAAGTGGACAATTAGTCATGTAACACTTTGCTAGAAATAGAATTCAATGGTTTAACTAATATTTGAAAAAATATATATGACAATCTTTAAAAAAAAAACAAAACAAAACAAAACAAAAACAAATAGGATGAGGTTGGTTCGATGGTTTGCCTCTCAAGCCTAAACCATGAGTTTATGGGTTTGGTATGTCCCCACACTACAAAAAAAATGGTCTTTTCCGACGGCTAAATACCGTCTGAAGAGACCATTTCCCTTCGGAAATACGCTTTTCCGACGGGAAAAAGCCGTCAGAGGTCGTCACAAATACGCTTGGCAGAAATAACTATTTACTGACGAACTGTTACAAATACAAGCATTTCTGATGACCAACGATGAAAATGCCGTCGGTAATAGTGATTCAATGTGGTCAAAATTACTTGTATTTCCGACGGCTTATAGCCGTCGGAAATAGATTGAATCACTATTACCGACGGCATTTTCATCTTTTCCAACGGCCGCCACGTCACCCAGCATGTGGCACTCTAAATCCATGAAATTCAAGTGGCTTGAACCCTTGACCTGGATGACTATTTTGCTATAACCTTATATCTGATGTGTTTTGCATATTATTTATATATAAGATATTGATATGTTTATATACTATGTAATTAAATATATATTTTTGTATACTATTTAAATATAACTATTGAGATATTGTTTTTTAAAATAATAGTTTATTAAAATTATTAGAGTTTTTGTTGACAGTGAATTTTGGATACATTTAACACATACAGTGATACATTTAAAATATTGACCTACAAGTCACATTTTTTGTGTAGTGTTATAAATAACATACATTCCATTATAATTTATTTAATTAATATTATAATAATAAATTATTTATTTATTCCATGAAACTGAGATCAACAAAACAAAGATTATTTCCGATGGCCTCAATGCCATCGGAAATAATGTATTCCTTTTTTCCTTTTCAAATGGAACAAGACTATTTCCGACAGCATTAAGGCTATCGGAAATAGTGTATTCCTTTTTCTCTTTTCAAATGGAACAAGACTATTTCTGACGGCATTGAGGCCGTCGGAAATAGTGCATTTCTTTTTCTCTTTTCAAATGGAACAAGATTATTTCCGACGGCAATGAGGCCGTCGGAAATAATATATTCCATTTTTTCTTTTCAAATGGAACAAGACTATTTCCGATGGCATTGAGGCCGTCAAAAATAGTGTATTCCATTTTTTTCTTTTCAAATGGAACAAGACTATTGCCGTCGGAAATAGTGTATTCCTTTTTCTCATTTCCAACGGGACAAATACTATTTCCGACGGCATAAAAAGTGCCATCGGAATTGGGAACAAAATTGACGGCTTTTCGACTATATCCGATGGCATTTGGCCGTTGGAAATGTGGTATCATACTTTTACTCATTTCCGACGGCATTGAAATGGCCGTCGGAAATAGTTCGTCACTGATAGACTTTTTTTTTGTAGTGCCCTCTCTAAATCTCAAATTTTCATTATAATATTTTTAAGAAAAAAAGCTCTAATCTATTAGTGTTGTAGTAGTTTTCAAGGAAAAAAAAAAAAAACAAAAAAGAATTGAAAAAGAAAAAGAAAAAGAAAAAGAAAAGAATTTCATGTTACATGTAACAAATTCAGTGAAGTGGTGGGATTTTTTACATTCACTTTTCTAACCACCGGTTGACCGAGTGAATGAGTTTTTCATTTTTCATTTTTCTAAGGGGGGATTACAGTTTGGTCCTTATCTTTTAAGGAAACGTCACTTTTTATCCAACTTATATGTATTAGGGTCTTTGGTCCTCATCCTTTTGGAAATAAATACATCAAAACAGTCATTCTGACCAAAAAGTTGACAGTCAATGTTAATAGAAGTGTCAAAAAGATGGTTTTACCCCTAAACAATGCAAAAAGACTGAAATGCCTCTCTAACCATTACTCTTAAACCTATTTAATATTGGGAAGTTAAAAACACCTCCACTAGGAATTGAATCTTTAACTTTGCATTTAAAAGCAACATGCTCTAACTAGCTAAGCCACTTCAACTCATTATTGTAAGTTTGTTGATTTAAAGGTATATATAGTTATATAATTTGTTTAAAATAATTTAAATATGTTTATATAATTTAAAATAAACTCATATATATATAATTTGAAATAAACTCATATTTAATAATAACATATCAAAACATTTATGAAAAAGAAAAAGAAAATAAGAAAACAAAAGGAAAAAAAAAATTAAAATTTTTTCTTTCTTTCTTTCTTTTCTTTTTCTTTTTTGAATTTTTTTCCTTTTTCAATTTATAGGCTTTGATTTTCTGGGTTTTTTTTTTATCAAATTGAAATAAATTATTTTTTGAAAAGGAAAAAAAGAAAGAAAAAAATTTATGGGCTTTGATTTTTTGGGTTTCCTTTTGTTTACTTATTTCCATTTGATAAAGAATCCCAAAAAATCAAAGCTTATAAATTGAAAAGGGAAAAAAATTTCAAAAAAGAAAAAGAAAGAAAGAAAGAAAGAAAATTTTCCTTTTTTTTTTTTGAATTTTTTGTCCTTCTGTTTTCTTATTTTCTTTTTCTTTTTTATAAATCTGTTTTGATATATTATTAATTAAGAGTAATGCTAGACATCCCAAATTTCTTTCCCAAATGATGTGGCACATGAAATGTCAGCATCTTATAAATCATGAGATTATGTGGTGAGTGATATGATGTTGACACCTCATGTGCCACATCATTTGAGATAGAATTTGAGAAAGAAATTTGAGACGTCTAGCATTACTCTCTTATTAAATATGAGTTTACTTCAAAATATATATATAAGTTTATTTTAAATTATATAAACATATTTAAATTATTTTAATCAAATTATATAACTATATATACATTTAAATCAACAAAACTACCACAATGAGTTGGAGTAACCATAAGGTTGGAAGTTCAATCCCCTATGTAGGCATTTTTAATGTCCCAAATATTAAATGGGTTTAAGAGTAATTGTTAGAGGGGTACTTCAATCATTTTACATTGCTTAGGGGTAAAACCGTCTTTTTGACACATTTCCAAAAGGATAAGGACTAAAGACCAAATACACGTAAAAAAACAAAATAAAACAAAACAAAACAAAAAATGATGTTTCCTTAAAAGGTGAGGACCCTTTTTTCTAATTAGATTTTTAAAATTCCAATTATTGCAAGCTGTTAGATTTGATCCAATGGACCAAATAGGTTAGTATTCATCCCTGCATGATAGAGCGCCTGCATAAGTAGTCAATCGACTCAATCCCGTTGGGAGAACCATGCTACTTTTGTGTAAATATATATATATATATATATAGATACTTATGTCTCATGTAATGGGCAAAAATTGGGTGCAGCGGGATGTATAGTGTATCCCCACTTGCTTACGTGGCAATATCCAATACATAGGATACCACCCAAGATCCTCTCCGTATAATGATAGAGCTGGTCAAACATATACCCGACGAATGGAATGATACCTTTAGATAGAAAGAGCTTGCTTTACTCTGGAAATCGGCATACATATATAGATTGTATCACAAAGTTGCTCTCACTAAATTAAATTCACTCCTTTGTTTATAATGCGATTAGGAGTATTAATCTTATTCTATATACAAATGAGACGAGATTGGAATGGTAGTAAACCCCCTCACACATGCACCACAAGGTTACGGGTTCGAGTCCCTCCCTCCCCAAAAAACCTGATTTTATATAATAGTGTAACACTTGAAAAAAAGTAAAAAATCTTGGTCTATACACATATCAAACATACTCTTAAATAATTTTATATATATAGACAAATTTTTCAATGAGGACTTTTTATTATACACACTTTAAGTACCTTTGATGAAATTTAATAGAACATATTGAATCTTGATGTGATTTTTTGTATGGATGATAAAAACAATGAAATACATTTGTAGAAAAAAAATTGAAAAAATTTAGGGTGCAATAACTAATTTTTTCCGATTTTTTTGAATATAAAACATTTAAAATTAGGGAAATATAAGAAAAAATAGCTCTTAAATCCCAAAAAGATCTAAATTTTTACCAAATGTGTATTTTAATTTTCTTATAATGTATATAAAAAAATCAAATTAAGATTCAATATATTTCATGCAATTTCATCAAAGGTGCTTAAAGTGTACATTGTAAAAGTCCTCATTGGAAAATTACTCTCTCTCTCTCTCTCTCTCTGTCTCTCTCTCTCTCTATCTATCTATATATATATACATATATATATAGGAAATAACACTTTTTATCCAAAAAATTAAGGGGGTTTCAATTTTTACCTGGAATTAGTGTTTTTATTGTTTTTACTAAACTTTCCACTAAAGAAACAAATTTACCTCTACACCAGATTAAACACATTGAGAATTAAACACAGTAAGATTTAAACTGGTGGTGTGTTTAATTGAAAAAGAACGGTGGTGTATTTAATTGATGAAAACTGGTGGTGTGTTTAATTATAAAAAAAATAAAATAAAATAAAATAAAAAACTAGTGTGTTTAACTTTAATTTAAGAAAACAGGTGGTGTGTTTCATTGAGAAATTATTAAGGGTATTTTTGTCTCATCAATGGAAAGTTAGATAAAAACAATTAAAACACTAATGCTGAGTAAAAATAAAAACTCTGCTAATTATTTGGTTAGTTTCAATTTTACCTCATACTTATATATATATATATATATATATATTATGATAGCATTTGATTACATTAGACCAAAATCTAATCTTAGATTAAAGAAGCATTTATGCATTTAAGATTTTATTTTTTTTATTTCCCCATATGTCAATTTAAAAATGAGTTAAAATTGAAACTAACAATATAATTAGTGGAGTTTTTATTTTTACCCAGTATTAGTGTTTTGATTTCTGATGAGATAAAAATACCCACTAAGGAGGAGGAGGAGGAGAAGGAGGATATTCCAGATCCGGAAAAAAAAAAATTACAGATCTGGAAAAAATTAAACACATCAGTCTTTTTCAATTAAACACATCAATTTTCTTCAACTAAACACACCACATGTTTTCTTCAATTAAACGCACCACCAATTTTCAACAATTAAACACACCGTCAGTTTTCTTCAATTAAACATACCACTGTTCTTCTTGAATTAAACACATCACCATTTTTCATCAATTAAACACACCAATAGTTTAATTCCTAACGTGTTCAATCTGTGTGTTTAATTCCTAGTGTGTTTAATTCTCAGTGCGTTTAATTCTCAATATGTTTAATCTGATGCGTTTAAACTCCTTCTTCACAGATAATTTTTTTACCTTCTTCCCAAATGTTTTTTTTTTAATTTTGTTTTTGGTGTAGCAAGTGACCTCCATCGGAGGTCGTGCATACCTCTATTGGAGGTGCTCCGATAATTTTTTAAAAAAAATTAAAAAGGTTTTTTTTCTCAAGAAAATTAGTTTTAAAAAATAAAAATAAATAGAAAGTTTGGTAAAAATAATGAAAACACTAATTTCAGGTAAAAATAGAAACCCCCTTAATTTTTTGGTTAAAAAGTGTTATTTCCTCTAAAAAAATTAATTCTTTTTATTAGAGGTCTGCAGCCCTCCATTAATGGAGGTCGAGCCTCCAATCTAAAAAAAAATGAGGAGGAAGAAGAAGAATGAAATTCAAGATCTGGAAAAAAAAAAATCTGAAAAAATATTCCAAATTTCTTCAATTAAACACACCAACAGTGTTCTTCCCTTAAACACACCAGCAATCTTCTACATCATTCTTCTTCAATTAAACACACCATTGTTCATCTTCAATTAAACATACCACAAGTTTAATTCCTAACGTGTTTAATCTATGTGTTTAATTCCTAACATGTTTATTCTATGCGTATTTAATTCTCAGTGTGCATGTTTAATCTGGTGCGTTTAACCTCCTTCTTCTTCACAGAATTTTTTTTCCCCTTATCCCGGTTTTTTTTTTTTTTTTTTTTTTTTTTGGTGTGGGTGTGTGGCAAGTGACCTCCATTGGAGGTCCCAAACTTCCATCACCCAGACCATGGAGGTCTGGTCACGACCTCTAATCTTTTAAAAGAATAAATAAAAAGTTTTTTTTTACAATGAAAATTAGTTTTAAAAACAAAAATAAATAGAAAAGGAAAGGGTAAATTTGTCTCTTCAGTGGAAAGTATGGTAAAAACAATGAAAACACTAATTTCGGGTAAAAATAGAAACCCCCTTAATTTTTTGGTAAAAAAGTGTTATTTCCTCATTATATATATAATGGTTGAAGTATATCAATCCATTGGTTGATAGTTGTGGAACTGATATAAATAAAATCAATTCATTATGAGGAGAGAAACTATATATCTAAGGTTCAATTAATCCATAACTAGCCATAAAATTAGGGTGGTTATTATATTTAAGCCTAAATTTGATTGTTTTTAGCGAACAATCCACCTTTTGGACGTAAATACCCTTAATAATTTTTTGAATAAAATTACTTTTTTAAAAAAAATAATTAATTTTTTCTAAATATAAATATATTGGAGGTTTGCAGACCTCCAATGGAGGTTGCAGCCTCTTAAAAAATTGAAGGAGGAGGAAAAAAAAATTAAGTGGCATGTTTAATCCAGTTTTTTTGCATTAAACGTGCTACTTTTTGGGATTAAACACACTGCGTGTTTGATCTATGTGAGAAATTCTATGAGTTTCAATTCCAATAAAAAAAATTAATAAAAAAAACAAAACTCTTTAGTAGCGTGTTTAATACCAACAACAAATTTTCTATCGTGTTTAATTTCAACAACAGATACCCTAACTTGTTAATTCCAACAACAAACGTGTTTAATTCCAATAAAAAAAATATGTTTAATCTATAAATAAAAATAAATAAATAAATAAACCTAAACACGGCATAGTTTTTTTTTTTTTCCTTCTTTTTCTTCCCATTTTTTTTTTCTGTGATCTCCATTGTAATTGGAGGTTTGTTTTAAATATATATATATATATATTAATAAAGAGTTTTTTGTTTTAAGAAAAATAGTTTTTAAAAAATAGAAGTAATTTAAAGTTAGATAATTTTGTCAGTTTAGAAACAAGATTGATGAGAACAATCACAACAAGCAAATATAGAACACCCTCTATACATAATAACGTGTTTAGGTTTTTATTTTTATTTATTTATTTATTTATTTATTTATTTTTATTTTTTTTAAGAAATAAAGGAAGAGGTACTGATTTTAAAACATGATAGTAATTAGTATCAGCACTACACATTTACTTTTGATATAGAAACTCAGCATTAAAGTATGAGAGCAAGATGGTAACATATATGTAAAGACTAAAGAGAGATTTTATTTATCAAAAGAAAGACGATAAAAGCACTACATCCACGATCTCAACGTGTGAGTGTGAGAGGCTTACAACCGAGCCATCTCAACTTTTATCAAAAAGATAATATTATTAACATAAAATTCTTAATAAATAACTAGTTCCAAGTGCTATTGTTTAAAATTCATAACAATATCACACGCCGTCTCATATTGAATTAATTACCACCACCAGCACCACCATTCCTGCCAAATCCTCCTCCAGAACCACCATTAAATCCTCCTCTAGCACCACCATTTACGCCTCCTCCAAATTCAACATTTTTCGAGAATCCAAAACTTTTTGAGAATCCAATTTGGGCACCTTTGTTGAAACCAGCACCGAAGCCTCCACTACCGCCAGCACCACCACCAATGTTTCCATTACCACTACCACTACCACTGGCAGCGCCAGTAGCGCCACCGCCAATGCCTCCACTACCACTACCACTGGCATCGCCAGTAGCACCACCCCCAACGCTTCCACTACCACTACCACTACCACCACCACCGACACCGCCAATAGCACCACCACCAATGCCTCCATTACCACTACCACTGGCACCACCAATAACGCCACCACTGGCACGGCCAGTAGTGCCACTACCAATGCCTCCACTACCACTACCACTACCACTACCACTACCACTGGCACCACCAATAGTGCTACCCCCAACATTTCCACTACCACTACCACTAGCACCGCCAGTAGCACCGCCATTAACATGTCCACTGCCACTAATACCGGCACCGCCATTAACACGTCCACTGCCACTACCACCAGCACCGCCATTAACGCCTCCACTGCCACTACCAACGGCACTGCCAGAAGCACCACCATTAACGCCTCCATTGCCACTACCACCGGCACCGCCAATAGCACCGCCATTAACGCCTCCACTGGCACCGCCACTAGCACCGCCATTAACGCCTCCACTACCATTACCACTACCACCGACACCGCCATTAACGCCTCCACTGCCACTACCACTGGCACCGCCACTAGCACCACCATTAACGCCTCCACTGCCACTACCACCGGCACTGCCACTACCACCGCCATTTACGCCTCCTCCAAATCCAACATTTTTCGAGAATTGAAAATTTTTCGAGAATCCAATTTGGGCACCTCTGTTGAAACCAGTACCGAAGCCTCCACCGCCAGTAGCGCCACCACCAATGTTTCCACTACCACTACCGCTACCACTGGCACCGCCAGTAGCGCCACCACCAATGCCTCCACTATGACTACCACTGGCACCACCAGTAGCTCCACCACTGGCACCGCCAGTAGCGCCACCACCAATGTTTCCACTACCGCTACCGCTACCACTGGCACCGCCAGTAGCGCCACCACCAATGCCTCCACTATGACTACCACTGGCACCACCAGTAGCTCCACCACTGGCACCGCCAGTAGCGCCACCCCCAACGCTTCCACTACCACTACCACCAGCACTTCCACTAGCCTCGCCATTAACGTCTCCACCACCACTAACGCCTCCATTACCACTACCACTGGCACCACCAGTAGCGCCACCACCAACACCTCCACTACCACTTCCACCGGCACCGCCAGTAGCGCCAAAACCAAAGCCGCCTCCAAATTTATTATTAAATCCACCTGCCTTCCTAAAGCCTATGGATGCCCTCTTCTCAGCACTGCCTGCAGTTACCACATGCGTGGCAACCACACTCACTGCAAGAACATGAAGGCAAAACAAAAATATTAAAGCAGCTCTCTTTGTTTCAATCATCATTTTGCTAGTGTATATATTTTTTAGAATATCAAAGCTCTCGTTGATGACAACTTCAACATCAAAACAAGGGTTTTATACACCTTTTTAAATCCATATATAGTAATTATATCACAACCACTGATCGTTCAATCACCTCAAAATTTACCACATAAATGCTCCTACAAGAATGCAAGGCCACTCCCTATTTTTCTTCTTCAAATCGAGAGAATGATTTGAATGTTGGGTGGGAAGCTCTGATCACGTCATCATTGAGACTCAAATGTCGCCACGTGGCAACATATGTTGAAATTATTGATGAATAGTTTTTTATTAAAATCAGTTGCTGAGTATGTGGAATATGTGATAGTTCAAGGTAGAATAGGAAGGTAAAGTCAAATGATTTACACCATATTTGAAGGCAAACAGCTAGCTAGCCCTCAACTAATTATTAAGACTTTGTTTACCACATTTTTTTTTTTTTTATGTCATTCTATTTATATGCCCAATTAATATGACATAACTTTAAAAAAGAAAAAGCATTAATTAAAGAATTGCATCCCAAATGACATGAAAACTCATTAACATATGCTATGGATATCTAAAAATAGAAATCAGATAAAACTAGAATTTTAGACACTCGAATATAAAAAAGGGATAAGTATCCCGGTGGCCATCGAATTGATGACACACTATCAAAATGGCTATTGGATTAGAAAGTTGTTCCAAAATGGCCATTTTTTATGAACTTTGTGACACTAATGGTAATTCCATCTAATTTCATCCAATGAGTAAATTTTTGGTAAATAAGGGGATGACATTAATTTATTTTAGATTTTTTTTGGAAATCAATTTTTTCATTTTTTTTTGGAAATCAATTCCATCCAATTTGTTTTTCCTTCTCTCTGCTCCAATCCAATCACAACCCAAAAATCTTTTCCCTCCAAGCTACAATAAAATAAAAAGTTGGATTGAGCAGAAGTCAAAATAAAAAATGTTGAGTGAATCGAATATAAAAAATGAGCACATGTGACAAAAGCTAGCTGGAGGCTTTACCAGTGGCAGAGGAAGAAGATGAGACAATTGAGAAGAGAGAGAGATTGCAATATTATGTCTTCATTTACAAGTACACAGGATTTGTTATTAGATTCTTAATGGAGACTTAAAATATTACTCAAAAAAAAAACAAGATTTATAGAATGTGAGAAAGAAAAAGTTGATGAGTTTGTATAGAAAATTTGTTTTCAAAAAAAATATCTAAAATAAATTAATGTCATCCCCTTATTTACCAAAATGCCACTCATTTGATGGAATTAGATGGAATTAGATGGAATTAGATGGAATGACCATTACTGTCACAAAGTTTGCCAAAAATGGTCATTTTGGAACAACTTTCCAATCCAATGGCCATTTTGATAGTGTGTCATCAATTCGATGGCCACCAGGGTAATTATTCCTATAAAAAAATAAGGGAAAAAAAAATTGTTTTTGGTTGTTACATACCTAACATTAGATATCCTCTTAAGTAAGCTTTAAAATCACAAGTTAACATTATATATATAACGTTTAAACCTGATAATGTCAGAGATATTTGCTTGGAGAAGATAGGGAACCAGGATTCAAGGGATACTTCAACTAATTCTTTACAACAATCACATGCTGAACTAGAATTTCGATTTACAGGGATTGGTAAGGTTACTTTGGATAGTGGAGCTCAGAGAAGGGGTAGCTGGAAGAGAAGAGCTAGGGACAATGGTAAGAATGACAAGGGTGTAATGTTCGACAATTCGTTGGTTAAGAAGCGGGTGGCTTCTGTGATGGATGAGGAGTTTCAGGATGGCAGTAAAAAACTGTTGAAGGTGTGTGAGGTGGATTCCTTGAAAAATTTAGGATCTGCGAGTCGGGTTTCATTCCCAGCTTACTGTTCACAATGAAAACATCATTCTGGAACGCTCGAGGTCTGGGGGGAGGCCGGGCTTTCTGGGTTCTGCATTCGTTAATGCAAGATCATCGTCCTGATATTATGTTCTTTTCTGAAACTATTTGTGATCATCATGTTATGGAAGGTTTGCGGGTTAAGTTAGGTTTTGGTGCTAAGCTTGTGGTGGACCGGGTTGGTAATAGTGGGGGGTTATGTCTCTTTTGGAAGGGTGACGTGGACATTAATTTATTGTCATATTCTCGTTACCATATAGATATGATTGTTACTTCTGACATGAGTAATAGATGGAGATTAACAGGGTTTTATGGGCATCCAGTTGCGGCGGAACGTTGCCACGGTTAAACTCTTTTAAAGAGGTTGGTGGGTTTGTGCTCTCTTCCTTGGCTGGTAGGAAGGGACTTTAATGAAGTTCTTTGTTTGGATAAGAAGTTGGGAGGTGCTTGTCGGTCAGAGTCTTTGATGGGCAATTTCAGGTTGATGTTGGATGAGTGTGGTTTGAAGGATCTAGGATTTTCAGGGTCAAGATTTACGTGGACTAATAAGCGCCAGGGAGTTCAGTTGGTGCAGGAACGTCTAGATAGGTACGTTAGTAATGTCGAATGGCAGCAAATGTTCTCTGATTTTGGGGTTAAACACCTTGATTTCTGGAAATCGAACCATCGGCCTATTCTTCTGGAGTTTTCTTTACAGGGGGAGAGTTACGTTAAGGAGCATAGATTCCATTATGAGCTTTGTTGGGCTAATAATCCAGACTGTCGGGCTGTGGTAAGTAATTCTTGGAAAGCAGCAGTTGGGGATAGTGAGACGCGAAGGGTGATTAAGGGGCTTTTGTCATGCTCACGGTCTCTCCATAAGTGGAATGGGAGGAATAAATGGCTCCAAAAGAAAGAGATTATTGAAAAGAAAGCTGAGTTGTCAAGGTGGGAGGGTGGGGGTGCGTCGGTCAATTGGAAGGAAAGGGATGTGGTTGAAAAGGACCTTGACAAGCTGCTACATTGTGAGGAACTTTATTGGCGGCAACGATCCAGAGTTTCTTGGTTAAAAGAGGGTGACAAGAATACGAAATTTTTTCATACGAAGGCTACTTCTAGGAGAAGTCGGAATAGGATTAAAGGTTTTTTTGATGAGGAGGGAATTTGGAAGGAGGATGAAGTTCTTATAGAGGATATTATTTCGAAGTATTTTGTGAAAATGTTCTCTAGCTCCAAACCATCCCAAGTTCAGATTGCTGCAGTTCCTCAGATGGTGATGGCTAGAATTCCGGCTGAGCTAAGGTCTGATTTGGATAGAAATTTTACTGCAGAAGATGTTAAAACTGCTCTCTTTCAAATGAGTCCCTCTAAGGCTCCTGGGATGGATGGTTTTCCGGCTAATTTTTTTCAAAAGTTTTGGGATGTTGTTGGTTTGGATGTGACCAAGCTGTATCTTGGCGTTTTGAATAATAGGGAGCCTGTTGAGGGTATTAATCACACTCTTCTTTACATGATACCGAAAGTTAAGCGGGTTGAAAGGTTGACGGAGGTGAGATATTAGCTTGTGTAACGTTGTCTATAAATGTATCTCTAAGACATCACAAACCATCGTTGTGAGGTTTTACGATACGTCATTTCTGAAACGCAAAGTGCTTTCGTCCCGGGAAGATTGATTACTGATAATGCGTTGATTGGGTTTGAGTGTATGAATACGATTAAGCAGAAAGTTCAGGGTAAGAAAGGTTTTATGTCTTTGAAGCTGGATATATCTAAAGCTTATGATAGGGTTGAATAGGACTTCTTGGAAGGGATGTTGCGTACGTTGGGTTTTTTGGAAAGGTGGGTCTCCCTAATAATGGGTTGTGTGTCGTCAATTTCATACTCATTTATCCTCAATGGTAGATTAGAGGTTTTATTAGACCTTCTAGAGGTCTGCGGCAGGGGGATCCTCTATCGCCTTACCTCTTTCTCATTTGTGCGGAGGGCCTTTCGAGCCTGATTTCCAGGTCTGAGGTTGATGGAAACTTTTTGGGTTTTCGCTACAGTAGGTATGGTCCTAAAATTACGCATCTGTTCTTTGCTAATGATAGTTTATTTTTTACTCGTGCTTCTACTGCAGAATGTATTAATATTAAAAATTTATTGTAGATCTATTCTGCTACGTCGGGTCAGGTGGTAAATTTTGATAAATCTGCCGTCTGTTTTAGTAAGCAAATCTCTAGAGCTGATCGAGACCGGCTTGCTGGTTTGCTGGGTATGGTGGTGGTGGATTGTCACCTTTGGTATTTGGGGCTTCCGTGTGTGACTAATAGGAGTAAACGGTTTCTTTTTGACAATATTAAGAGTCAAGTTTGGAAAAAATTGCAAGGGTGGAGCAATCGGTTTTTTTCTGCGGGTGGTAGGGAGGTGTTGCTTAAATCTATCATTCAGTCGATCCTTGTTTATTCTATGAATCTTTTTAGGCTTCCGGTTTCCCTTATCAATGAGCTCCATCAGATGAGCGCTAGATTTTGGTGGGGTGGAAATGGTGATAAACGTAAAATGCATTGGTGCTCTTGGGACACTTTATGTAAACCTAAGAATGAGGGGGGTCTTGGGTTCAGGAATTTAGGGGCTTTTAATCAAGCGATGCTCGCAAAACAGTGCTGGAGAATTATTAGATATCCTGAGTCTTTGGCTGCGAGAGTGCTCAAGGGTTGTTATTTTCAAGACTCGAATTTCTTTTTGGTTAAGGGTGGTTCCGGCTTTTTCCTTTGGAAGAGCCTTATTTGGGGCAGAGAATTAATTGACAAAGGTTCTCGCTGGAGGATTGGTAATGGTAGTTCGGTTCGTATATATTCTGATCGGTGGATTCCCCGGTTGTCTTCTTTTAAGGCATCCTCGCTTCATTTTCTGGGTGGTAATGCGACGGTGGATTTCCTTAAGCTTCCAAATGGGTGCTGGAATCAAGCTTTAATCAGAGATTTTTTCAAGGAGGAGGAGGAGGAGGCGGAGGCGATTTTAACGTTGCCTCCTTGCAGCCCTGATTCAGCTGACAGGTTGCTGTGGCATTTTAACGATTCTGGTGAATATTTGGTTCGTAGTGGTTATTGGCTGGCCATTTCATCCCCTTCTAATCCGAGTTGTTCTGGCATGTGGCCCTCTGAATCTTGGTGGAAGTTTTTTTGGCGCCTGAATATTCCTTCCAATGTCAAGTTAATTCTTTGGAAGGCTTACTTTAACCGAATTGCTACCAGAGTGAACTTATCTAGGCATGGTTTGGCTATTGAAGAGGTGTTCCCAATATGCTCCAAAAAAGCTGAAACTACTTTTCATGCTTTATGAAGGTGTTCTTCTTTGAAGGGGATTCGGGCGGTTTGTGGTTTAGCTAATGGTGGCTCAACTTTAGATAAGGGTTCGTTCTTTGATTTGTTCTTTCGGTTCGGTCCCAGGTTGGTTCTCAAGAGTTTGAGTCTTTATGCTTGTTTTGGTGGCGCATTTGGTACCGTAGAAACCAGTTTTTCCACAAGCAGGTTTGGTTGCCAGATTTAGCTATATCTGATTGGGTGGCATCGTTTGTCCTTGATTTCAAAGATGCTGCTGGCATTTCTTGTCCCCCAGCGTCGTCGAATTCGGTGGCCTATCATTGGACGGCTCCTCCTTTTGGGTTGTATAAGATTAACATTGATGCTGCCATTTGTCATCGTTTGAATCGTTCTGGGTTGGGGGTGATTATCCGAGATTGCCATGGTAAAGTAATGGCTTCTTTCTGCAGACAATTGAACTCCTGTTATCCTCCTCAAGTTGCGGAGGCCTTGGCAATGCTAGAAGGTTTCCGATTGGCTGCTAATTACGGGTTCCTCCCAGCCATGCTGGAATCTGATGCTCTGAATGTGGTCTAGGCTATTGCTTGTAAAGAGGTTCCGTCCTCGGATGTGGGTGTGGTTATGGATGATATCCTCCGGTTTTCTAGTATGTTTAACTTCGTTTCTTTTAGTTTTGTTCCTAGGTTGTCTAATAATGTTGCTCATGGATTGGCTAAACTTGCTTTATCTTATGAGGGTGATTCTTTTTGGTTAGAAGACTATCCGTTGTGTGTGGAAAGTCTGGTGTTGAGGGATGCCCCCCATTCTGCTTTGTAATCCTTTTTTCTTTTATGAATGTTTCATTCAAAAAAAAAAAAACAAAAAAAAAAAAAAAACTGATAAAAGAAGAGCATCTTTCAGCACAATAAAATAATTAATCATTTAATTTTTGAAATCTTTAGAGAAAATTAAAGTATTTTATATAATATAGCTAGGTTCTTGTTGCCTCATATTATTAATCCATGTGTATGGTAGATGAGAATTAATTGCATACAATATCCATGTAGTCGTAGATAAAATCTTACATTGTCAATGACATTAGACATTAACTGTCAAACAATATGGAGCTAGGAGGTATAAATATATATATATATATTATTAAAAATGTGTGATAAATTATAAAAGTAATTTTGACATTTCAATATCTGTATTGTATTAATTGAGACTTATTAATGAAAGAAAGTTTTAGTATCAAAATTAGCGGGGTGCCAAAACCACTACTCTAGTAAAGTCTAATTAGATAAATATTTACATCATATACGATAAGAGTGGGCTAAATATATGCACCCTATACACTGAAGTATATATATATTTTTTAATAACAGTACAATAGTCATCCACACCAACAGAAGCGTAGCTCAGCTAGTAGATAGACGAACTTGGAACTTAAACAAATAACATCTAGATCAATGGTTACAAAAGTTTTCAAAAAAATATCTGGTCGCACAAGTAAATGTACAAAGGAATTCGGATATATCATTTCCTTACCTCATCTTTTTTCTTACCCACCTAATCTCATGACATATAAGTATTGTCATGAATATGTAGGTAAGATGTGATTGATTTTCACAATCACTTTATAAATAACCAATCATATACTTTAAAAATGTCAGGATAAAAAAAAAAAAAAAAAAAAAAAAGGTAAAGAGAGGACCCATGTCTATTACAAAGTTGCTCTCACTAAATTTAATTCGTTGGGATTAGGAGTATTAATATTGATAGTTTGGTACCATATAAAAATAAAAATTAATTTTAAACAATTAATTAATTGATTCAATTAGACCAAAATCTAATCTTAGTTAAAAGAAGCATAGTTTTTTTTTTTTTCTTCTTCTTCCTTTGCTGTAGAAAATCTGCATTAAACAATTAAAGTAAAAAAGCGAGATTGTAACATGTGGAGAGAGATTTTATTTTCAAATGAAAAGAGATTATTAGTAACATTAAATGCTTAATAAATAGGTAGTTTACGTACTAGTACATGCTTAATAAAATGGTAGTTGACGTACTACTGTTCAAAATACATAACAATATCTTATTGTTGTCTCATTTAAAATTAATTACCATACACCTTCATCCATGCATGTAACGTGAAACTCAATGGTGTCCAATACCACCACCACCACCTCCACCGCCACCAAATCCTCCTCCACCACCACCTCCTGCTCCGCCGCCGAAACCCCCACCAAATCCACCTCCCGAACCACCTCCAATTCCACCCCCAAGGCCACCACCTTTACCAATCCCACCTCCAATTCCACCACCTTTGCCGATACCACCGCCAATTCCTCCACCTTTGCCAATTCCTCCACCTATGCCGCCTCCTTTTCCGATTCCTCCGCCAACTCCGCCTCCCTTTCCAATTCCTCCACCAATGCCTCCACCTTTTCCAATCCCGCCACCTTTGCCAATACCACCACCAACACCACCGCCAAATCCACCACCTTTTCCTATTCCACCGTCAATTCCGCCACCTTTGCCGATTCCTCCACCAATGCCGCCTCCCTTTCCAATTCCTCCACCAATGCCTCCACCTTTTCCAATCCCGCCGCCGATACCTCCACCTTTTCCAATTCCTCCACCAATGCCTCCACCTTTTCCAATCCCGCCGCCGATACCTCCACCTTTTCCAATTCCTCCACCAATGCCTCCACCTTTTCCAATCCCACCGCCGATACCTCCACCTCTGCCAACCCCGCCACCAAGTCCTCCACCTTTGCCAATCCCCCCACCTAGTCCTCCACCTTTGCCAATACCGCCACCAAGTCCTCCACCTTTTCCAATACCACCACCAATTCCACCACCTTTCCCAATACCGCCGCCTAGTCCTCCACCTTTCCCAATCCCGCCACCAAAGCCTCCACCAGCACCAGAACCATGTCCACCACCAACGCCAGCACCACCACCACCTCCAAAACCTCCACCCCCTCCAAATCCTCCACCGCCGCCACCACCACTTCCAAAGCCACCACCGAATCCACCTCCCTTCCCAATACCTACGAAATTCTTTTCCTCGTCATTGCCTACAGTTACCGCATCCCTGGCAACCACACTCACTACAAGAACATGAAGGCAAAACAAAGATAACAAAGCAGCTCTCTTAGTTTCAAGCATCATTTTGCTAGTGTACATGTTTGAGGGGAGAGAGAGAGAGAGAGAGAGAGAGAGATCTTGTTGATGACAACTTGAAAACCATAACAGGGGTTTTATAACCATTTTTAATCCATATTAAATTATCACAACTACTAACCGTTCCCCTCAAAAATTTATCACATAAATGCTCATACTAACAAGTAATGGGTTTCACACAAGTGCATTTTTGCTCACCCACATTAATTAGTGGTAACCATTACTTCCACCCCAAGTGTTGATACATATCCCAAACTTAACCCTTAATCAAAGTTTGAGACACATGTCAACGGGTGAGAGGTAATGGTTACCTCTAGTTAATGTGGGTAAACAAAAATACATTCGTTTCACACACAAGACAATAAGTTGTGAATAGTTGCATTGGGTGAGATTTCTGACAGCCAGTGGCACCCACGAGGCCACGAGCATCTCATATAAATGAGATGGATCCAATAAAATAGTGACATCTTTCACACAGTTTAAAAAACTTAAATTTTTATCTTCTTTCACCAATAATACAATGACAAGTGGCAAAGTAATTAAAACAGAAGGTTTGCTTTACAGGAGTATATCTTCTTGGAAATTGCTTGGGTACTGACTACTGACCACACCAAACTATCCAATGGGGTGTTGTCACGTGACAAAACTTTTTTGTTTTTTCCATGTTTTTCATTGCTTTGGGTTACGTGGCAAGCAATGAGTGGTGTGGTCAGTACCCAAGCATTATCCTATCTTCTTTGTCGGTGAAAACTTTACCTGGAACCAGCAAATGATTATTGTTTCCACATGGTTATTGGCCGAGACTCTCTGAAACCTATTTCAAACTCTACTTTTTTTTTTTTTTTTTTTTTTTTTTTTTTTTTTTTTGAGAAATTTCAAACTCTACTTTAATTTGCTATAGATGAGAATTTGTCAGGTTGACTATATATATTAATATATGAGTAAATATATATGTACGTAACCAGGATCCAACATTAGGGTGAGTTATAATTTCTTAAATGAACCCAAACCATACAAAATTTTATTGATTGAAAAAAAAAAAAAAAATACACCTAATACTCTAATTGGGGACAATATGCCATGTATAATACATATTCTAAAAAATATGTTACATTTATTTTATTTTATTTTGATATACCACTTACGGTGACCGTGACACATTAAACCATGGTAAAAAATGCTTTATAAATAATATATATAATAATAATAATAATAATAATAATAAACATTATAAAAAATAGAATGCAAATATGATTAAACACTAATTAAGTTATATTCCGTGATTTTTTAAAAGAAAGAATTTTATCAATTATAATACATGGATCAACAATATCAACAATTTCTATTTCAATGTAGACAACCATATATAGACTTTGATAGAAATTCATTCTCCATGATGTTTTGATCATTTTCATTGTTCAAAAACATTGTTGTGTTATTGTAGAAATATGAAGAGATTGAGTCAAATCTAAAAATATATAATTCATAAACTAAAATTAGACTAACTCTAAAAAAAATTAACACAAAATCAAGTAATTAAACACATGTGAATAGTAAAAAAGTCTATATTAGAGTATCTCTGATACTAATGTCGCTTGCATTTGAAAAAATAGTGATATGTCAACATTGTCAAGTTCATTGCTTCATATGTGGCATGTAACTAAACTTGATAGACATCCAAATGAAAAAGTGATATCCAATGCTTCACTTGTAAAATACATGTTTTTAATGACATATCAATTTATTATTGGTCTCCTTAAATATACTTTAAAATTGTTGAATAAAATAAAGTAGAATAAAAGAGTGGTCGATGACTGGGCCAACAAGATGGTTGTCTAACAGATCCACTGAAATCAGATAGTCATTTGACAGCCTTTAAAAAAAAGTTGTCAACTCAGCTTGAAGTTGTATTAGAGAGGTTGCATAGGAGATGAATTTTTTAGCAAAGTGGATGTTCATCCCACGTGACATCTTATTTTTTCACAACCCATATTAGCATCGGAGATGCTCTTAGTAATTGTTTATGATCCCAAAAAAATTGAAATTATAAATGGTGTTTTGTATAAATTTAAATATGAGTTTTTTTTATATATATTTTAATGATTTTATTTTTAAATGAGCCAAGGTGGACCCTTATCAACGGACGTCTTATAATATATATTTCAAAAATTTAATATCACTTTTAAAAGGTTGAGTTTTAATATTATCACCAACTTAATAACTTAAGTTTTAATAGCACCTAAAATGTGGATCTGATAAAAATACTCTTAAAACACACTCGTACAAAAATAAGTCTCACGCATTTTTGTATTTTCGGGACTTATTTTTATATTTCTGAGACTTATTTTGTATTTTCAAGACATATCAGGTAGTTTCCAAAACCTATCGGATAGTTTTCTAGACCTATGAGGTGGTTTCCGAGACTTTTTGGGAAAAAATGAAATTTTCCAAAAAACAAATTTGGTCATCTTTTTCATCGAGACCTCCATTGGAGGACGATTTTAACCTCCATTGGAGGCCGATTTCGACATGGAGGTCTTTCATCTCCATTGATGGAGAATCTACATCAATGGAGATTTTTGAAAGAAAAAAAATGACACAAATGTAATAAAAGAAGGAGATAAGAGTTTTTTTAGTCCATTGATGTCATTTAAACTTAATTTATTAAATTAGTGATAATCTCAAAATTCAACATAAAAATAATGTTAATTCTCACCTGTTTCCACTATAATATATATATATATATATATATTTATATATATCATTAATTACTACTACTACTACATATATTTCTCTACATGCATGTTATTGATGAGTAGTTTTTAGTAGTTGATTGTTCAAGGTAGATATTTGGATTCTCTGCTAATTTGATTTTTATCCTAACCTACACCAATCTGGTGACGTGTAATAAATGATTGAGATTTATTTATTTATTTCTCTGTCATTATTTTATGGGAAAATCGTATTTTAGTCCCTGTAATTTGCCTTAATCCACGTTTAGTCCACGGTTTTTTGGTATTGTAACTTTCAGTCCATCTGTATTCTGACAATATGGATTCCAGTCCCTACCGTCCAATTCTATTAGGGTTTCGTCAAGTCAACGAGGGTCAACAAGGGTAAAAAGGTAAAATAACATCAAATATTCTAGAAGCTTATGTAACCAAAGGGTATAATAGTAATTTAAAAATTAATAATAATTATTATATAATAATTAAATTTTAAAATATTAAATAATATTAAAATAATTAATAAAATATACAAAACTAAACTAAAAAAATAAAAAAACAAGTTTATTAATTAATTAAAAAAACTATAATTAAAAACATATTTAATAATATATATATCAGATTAAAAAAAACAAATAAATATAAATTAAATAAATAAATCAAAACAAAAACCATCTTCATAACAACTCAAACACCCATTTTCATTCATCATCATCATCTTCCACCATATCTCCTACAAACCCTAGCCACCACAAATCAAACACCCAAACCCTAGCCACCACCACCCCTAGCCGTCGCCGCCGCCACTGAACACCAAAACCATAGCCACCCACCCTCTCCCTCTGTCACGAATCCGTTTCTCTACACCGTATCGCGAGGCCACCGTCGACAACCTCCAACGTCGGCCACCGTCTCCGCGCTGGTGGAGGAGATCCGAGTCTCGATTTGTGTCTTGATTTGGGTTTGGAGGAGATCCCTATCGCCGGCGGCCATCTCAATTTGGGTTTGTTGAATTTTTTATTTTTTTTTGTGGGATTTGATTGTTGAGTGGGTGTTGTGATGAAGATTTTTTGATGAAGATTATGGTTGAGGGTCGATGGTGATGGTGAAGCCGATGGTTGAGTGGGTGTTGTGATGAGGATTTTTTTGATGATGATGGTTGAGGATCGATGATGATGATGATGGTTGAGTGGGTGTTGTGATGGAAGATGATGATGGTGATGGACTGAGGGTCGATGATGGTTGAGTGGTTGTGTTGTGTTCTTGGTTTCCAGATCCAATTTTTTTTTTTTTTTGAATAAGATGATGATGGTGATGGACTGACTGTCGATGATGGTTGAGTGGGTGTTGTGTTGTGTTGTGTTCTTGGTTTCCAGATCCAAAAAAAAAAAAAAAAAAAAAAAAAAATTGAATATTTTTTATGAAGAGATGGATTTGGTGGAAGTCCAGATTGGATCTCCACCGTTCAACTCATCAGATGGACGGTTGAGATCCAATCTGGACTTCCACCAAATCCACAATTTTTTTTTTGAATTTTTTTTTTTTTTAAGAGATGGATTTGGTGGAAATCCAGATTGGATCTCCACCGTTCATCTGATGAGATGAACGGTGGATATCCAATCTGGACTTCCACCAAATTCACAATTTTTTTAAATTTTTTTAAATTATTTTAATTTCGGTTTTTAAGAAGAAATTAAAGGTAAAAGACATAAATAAGGGTATTTTAGCCTTTTTAGAGGGAGCAGCAGTCATCAAGGGCAAAAGAGTCATTTTACACACCTGACATGTCAGAATCCGTCATTTTAACGGATTCTGTCACAGAAGGACTAAAAGCTACAATAAAAAAAAAACCGTGTACTAAACCTAGAATAAGGCAAACTACGGGGACTAAAATGCAATTCCCCCTTATTTTATATGTAGAGTATTACCTTCATCAGGAAAAAAAAAAAAATCAATTCAACATAAGATCCAGATCCTAAAGGTAGATCAATAGGAAGGACATGTAGTCACATGACAGCTAGCTCTCAACTTAAGGCTTTGTTTACCACATTTTGCTTTGCCGACCAAAACATTAGTCATACAACACTTATGATTGGTACGGCATGACCCTAATCCCTTACGATGATATACTGTTTATAATTTGATATATTATTAATTATTGAATAATGGTACTTTATCCAAATTTGATGCCTAAATCTGCCGGTGTCTAAATGACGTGACAACACTCTCATCCATTTATTTAGATTGTATTATATTTATTTGATTTAAATAAATGGATGAGAATGTTGCCACGTCATTTGAGCACCAAATTTAGACATCAAATTTGGACAAAGTAGCATTAATCTTAATTATTACTACTTAGAATTCCAAGCCGAGAGCAAAGTTAATTATATATGTAATATAAAACTTTAAAAAAAAAGCGCGCCCCAATTAAATGACACCAAAACTCATTAACATATACCCTAATAACACATGATAACTCGATGATAAAAAGTTAGAAAACCTATATGTGAAGTTAGAAAAAATTTAGAAATTGTAATGAATCTTACATTAAAAAGATAAAAGGCAATATAATGGTATATATTCACGGCCCAATAGATTAGTCTTCCATCAATATATATACAACTTTTCATAAAATATATTCTCATTCTCTATACAATTATCTAAAGAATATATGCATCCGTTTTAGGATCAAACACCATAAAATATTTGCCGGGAAACCATCATATCTAACATTATAAAACAAATAATAATTTTGCTTTAAGCTGTGTCCTTACATTAGATATCCTCTAAAGCCCTAAGAACACAGTTAACGCAACTCTTACCATAATTATAAGGTTTAACACTGTAAATTTTGAAATCGAAAGATAAAATTAAAGTATTGCATATGATCTGTAATAGAGCTAGCTTCTTCTTGCCTGCCTCGTATTATGAACGGATACGCATGTGCGTGGTAGATGAGAATTAATTGCATGCATGAAGAAAAATCTTTCATTGTCGAAGACATTAATTGACATTAATTGTGTCTCCATATTAGTTTGGTGGTGAATGATATTATTACCCTGTTTCGTGTATTCCGAAATCCGAATGGTTCGGTGATTTTTGTGTCTAGAAAGGCAAACTATGCCGCCACATACTCTCTAAGCTGGCTTTGGATATTTAGGAAATTGTTTTTGGATGGTGGAGTTCCCTCCGTGTGGAGAGGTTCATTTTGACTGATGCTCCAGCCTAATCCTATCTGTTTGCTTGGTTTTGTAATTTTTCTTAAAAAAAAAATGTCATGTTTCTTTGATGGAGATAATTATACTAAAATTGATAATTTTTCATTTCGATTTAAATCAATTTTGTGACCACATCCAGCACATTTCCAACACCCAGACCACCGTGATCTACCAGACCACCACCATTTCCAACACCCAAACCCTAATCTAATCCATCACAACTCAAACAATCCCAAACCTAGAACACAATCGTTAACATATCCAGATTCAACATCATCAATCATTCAGATTCAAACCCAAATGAAACCTGAGCCAAATCAGCATCATCATCATCATCATCATCATCATCATCATCAAGGTTCATTATCATCAAACCACAATCACGATCTGCGAACATAAACAGATTTGGCCATATCTGGCATTTGAACAAAAAAAAATACAAATCACAAGCATAAACAGATCACTCCAAACAGATTTCTCATCATCGCCATTTGAACAAAAAAAAACCCAACAAAAATAAAATCCATTCACCGCCGACCAACATTCTCCGCTGCGAGTCACCTATCACCGCCGACCTAGAACGCTTCGCCAGTCACCGATCACCCAATCCCAGCCATCAATGCCACCGATCTATTCGCCAGAAACTTCCAACGAAGCCTACGAAATAATCGCCGGTCACAGTAGTGGTGGGGTGGTTGACAGTGGTGGTGGTGTGTTTGTGGGTGGCTAGGGTTTGGGAGTGACTCAGTGACAGTGGTGGTGGTGGTTGAGCGCCGATCAACTTGATGATTTGGGAGTGACGATCTGGTTTTAAAGACCTCGGTTGAAAGAGAGATGGTTTTGATTTGGGTTGGGGTTCAGGTGGTTTCGATTTGGGTTTCAGGTGGTTTCGGTTGGTGGAGTGGCGATTTCTGGGTGGGATTGGTGATGGTTCAGGGTCACAGGGGAAGAAGGCCGGAGAAGAGAAGGAAAAAAAGGGATAGGTGGTGGTGCACTGATGATCGTTTCGAAGAGAGAGAGAGAGATATATTTTGATTTTTTTGTGTTTTTAATATATTTTATTGAATATTATTTAATTATTTTATTAAATTTTAATTATTATTTAATTGTTTGATAATAATAATTATTATTTAATTTAATAATATTTATTTGTTTTTTTAATTAATTTATAAATTACTATTATACCCTTTTGTTATATAAGCTTTTAGAATATCTGATGTTATTTTACCTTTTTACCCTCGTTGACCCTCGTTGACTTGACGGAACCTTAACGGAATTGGACGATATGGATTAGAATTCATATTGTCAGAATAATGATGGACTAAAAGTTACAATACCAAAAAACCGTGGACTAAACGTAGATTAAGACAAACTACAGAGAATAAAATACGATTTTCCCTATATATATATATATTATATGTATCATAGACTATATATGGTTAATAATTGAAGCAATGCAGGGTCCTGCTCAATGCCGCACCAAAAAATTTAACATCTTAATTAAAGCATTATACTAAAAGCTTAATGGTTTGCCACTCACATTTACCTCGTGAGTTCAAGTTGTGTCCTCAGTCCTCCTACACAAATTTCGAATTAGTTGTAATATGTAAAAAAAATAAAATAAAAAATAAACTAAAAGCTAAAATTAATTGGTGTAAAATGATTAAGAATGAACAATAATACAATAATAAATACATAATAACATAAACTCAAAATAAGAAAAGAGAAAAAAATAGTATCTATGAGAGAATGTGATTTTGTATTCCTCATAACCACAAAATATATTAAGTGTTCATAAATTAAAATATTATGAACCTTAACATAGATTATGATTATGAAGCTAGTGGGAAGATATATGGATGGAAGTTACTTACTTCCATGGATTGAAGGACATTCATTCATATATAAGTGTATAATATTTATAACACTCCTCCTTGAATGTACATCAATAATATATATAGTGAATATACCTCATTAAAACCTTTACTAGTAAAAACCTAGTGAGAAAGAAAAAAAAAAATCTAGCAGAGGAAAAATATTACATTATCCATACGTATCTCAAATTAACATTTGATGGTAATGGGGGGTGCAAAACTATCGTTTTAAAACCTTATTAGGAAAAATTCAGTAAAACTAGGAAAAAGAGTACAATGCATTTTATTTCAACCCTTGATAAATACGCCCCATTCATTCTGATGTGGATATTTTAATATTTTTTATAAGATATTTCTATCTATTGCATCTCAATATTATGTGCAAAGATTTTGTTTCTCGTAATTGGTAGTGCATTTATAAATAAATTTGTAAGATCAGGATCTGAACGCATTTAATATATATATATATATATATATCATCACCTTCTAAAGATTATATTTGCTTTTCAAATTGGTGCACCATATCATACACAATATCATGTTATTTTATTATAAAAATACAATTTGAACTTATATTTGATATCTCCAATACCAAAAGAATCTTCATTATCTTTTTCGAGAACGAGAGAAAATCATACATCACTTTGATTTTATATAATAAACATCTATATTTAATAGGTTTTGTCCATGGAAAAAGTGCTTCAGGACCTTTTCTTATAAATTATCCCTCTAATATAATTTGTAAACTTAACAGAATTTTAATAAGCTTTACACAATCAACATATAATCCTTTTAAGAAATTATTGATCATCATGATGAATGTAATATATGCATTCTGATCGTTTAATTTAATATATAAAACTTCTTGTAGTTTTGAATTACGCTTTTAATTTGCCTATAACTTCTATGTCGATATTTTTATGATTGCCCATATATATATAATCATCGTTCTTTTGGCTTTTTGTTTAGACATGGGATTCATCCTAAGTCTCAACTTCTTTTGGCTTCATATGTGGGTTTCTCTAACATCCTTATTAGGCAAATTGTGGGATATTTCAGTGAATGACATGGTAAAATTAAATTACTAATTACATTATTTGAGTTGATTTTCGAACTAATTTTTTGTATTGTATAACAATTAGCATCAGTGATAATAATCATGCAACTCAAAAAAAAACAATAGAAGATGATCTATCCAAAAAAAAAAAAAATTATTTGGCTTTTGTTAGTGAACATATATATATATATATATATTAAGACATTAATTAATGCACTCTAATTTCTAAAAAGAGTAAATTACACTGCATCCCTTGAGGTTTGGTCTTAAGACATTTAGATGAAAAAGTTTTGTTATTCCCCCCCCCCGTTTAATCATTGTAAGGTCCAAAATGTCCTTGGATGTCAGTGTAAAAAAACTTTTATTTTTTATTATTATACAAGGGAATTTTCAACAATACAGCGGTGTTAATGTAGAATAACAAAAATTTTCCATCTAAGGGGGGTGTATTGGATTAGGATTTTAATAGGCAATTTTTAGGTGCAAGGATTTTATAGATTTGCAAGATTATTAGGATTATTAGGATTGTTAGGATAATACTTTTAAGATTATTAGGATTTATGGACTAGACTTTTAAGATTCTAAAAGAGTCTTTAGACTTTATTTATAGACTATTAAGATTATTTAGATTTTATTTCTAGACTTTTTGGACTCTTAAAAATATAGATTTTCAAGAATCAATTGTAGTATTCAATTTTCTCTCCAAGTTCTAGTGTTCTATAATCTTGTTAAGGGTACTCATTGAACAACAAAAATTGAATAAGAAACACGTATAAGCTATGAAGAGAAGTAATAAAATTTTGAAATACCACCAACCAACACATAACCTTCAGCTGATTTATATGGTGCAGAAAATGTCACCATATGAAATAAATATAATAATCAACAACCCATCCCCCACTACCTCACCAGAAATGACATGAAATAGGGAAATAAAATAGCTTGAACACTGAAGTATTTTCGTTTGGCTTGTTGGACTTCATTAATTCAATTGTTATCAAACTCCAATATTCACTGTTCTTTAATCTTTTTTTTTTTTTCCCTCTAGTGGTGTGTACAGTGTACGTCCACCTTTCATATTAGTAATAGATGATTCAAGTCTGGTGAGATGAGTTGATATATAGACGATGTATGCATTGGTAAAATTTGGGGGGTCGGGGCATGACAATAATTTTTTTAATATACATGTAAATAACAAAAAAATTGATATAAAAGATTTAATTATACATATTTAAAAGAAAATAAAAACTCCAAACGGTCAACTAGTGCTTGCTCTTGACAAGTTTCGGCATGCCCTTTCGTTATCGGACTTCAAAAAAAAAAAAAAAAAAAAAAAAAAAAAAAAAAAAAAACATATATCTAAATTTTATAGAAGCATGGTTTGATGCGAGACTCATATCTTTTTAACTCGCTCAAGCAATAAATCAATAGAAATGGTGGCTATCTTTTTTTGTCTTTGAACTCAATCTACACAAAGGGTGATATTATCAGTAACGGACCAGCTTTTTTTTTTTTTTTTTTCTTTTATCAAGTGTATATATATATATAAATCAACTCCCTTTTTATCTTTACTTTTTGCTAAATCCATCTTTTATAGATGTGGATAAAGCATTTGATCAATTTTTACTAATAGTCATAAAGATTTTACATACCGGTGGTGGTGTTGGGATCGTGGAAATCTAGCATAAAACTATCTTTGATTCATAAAGACATTTTATCAGTCATTTGGTATTCAACTTTCAAGTGTATTTTTATGTTGTCTTTTGCATGTTTGGCCGCCACATTTATTATATACCAATACACCCACCAAATATCTGAAATAAAATAAAAAGTCTGGAAAGTATTGAGACAGAGGACAAGACAATTTTGGGTTAAAACTATTTATAAATATCACTAAAAAGTCTAAAAAAATCTATTTTGTCATGAAATCCTAAAAATTTTAATCTCAATCCAATACCAGTAGACAATTTGCTGCCTCTTGAAAGTTTAGATCCAATACCACAAGATAATATGAACTTTTAAAAAAAGTTTTAAAAGTCTAGATCCAATACCACAACACAATATGGACTTTAAAAAAAAAAATCTTAAAAGTCTTGATCGAATACCACCGGACTTATCTAACTTGTTAAAAAGTCTCAATCCAATACCACTGGACTTTTACTTCCCCAAATTGTCTAATAAAATCTTGAACCAATACACCCCCTAAGTGTCTTAAGGTCAAACCTCAAGGAGTGCAGTGTAATACTGTAATTTACCCTTCAAAAAATCTGAGAGTTTCAAACGGATTTGAAGATAGTTCAAGCCTTCAAGAGTTCATCATGGCACTTGGGCAGGGACCAATACAAGTTGGGCCAAGTAATGGCTTAAGGCCCAAAACATTTGAATTATATTAATTTTGGTTTATATTAATTTATCCCGATTGAGAGCAAATGCATGAATAAACGTTAAAGTCACGATTTTAATTCAAAATTTTAAATTGACTATTTTATTTTATATATATATGCAATGTGTTTTTTGTTTTTCGTTTTTTTTTTTTTTTAATATTATACTATTAGTCTATTACATGATTTTTTATTTTTTATTTTTCATTTTTTATTTGAGAAGGGAAGATTCAAAACCGCATCCTTATAGTACATGTGTGAGGAGTTTTTACTTTTAAGTTTTAACATTAATATTTATGAACTATTTGTGTGTGGCCTCCTCAAACGGAGGAAAAAAAAAAAATCTTTTGAAAAATATAACATCAGTTGAGGCCTAGGATGCTTTAAATAAGAAGTTCATAATTATATAATTTTACAATTTTATTTTTTTATAAATTATTAATAGAGAATTCAATAGCTTATATCTGAGGAGTTTACCGCATAAACTTCATATTTCAACATTACTTAAAAATTTAGTTATGTATTAGATTAATTATTTTGCATGTTGTATTACAATAAATCTGAGACAAAAACAAAGTAATTATTTCACAATCCTAAAATAATTATTTATTTTTATAATAAGAGATGCATAATGATTTAAGAAAATATATATAACATAGTATTTGAATGATATCTTTTTCTGATATTTTTAATTTAAGCTATATATATATATATATTTGAAAAAAGAAAAGAAAAAGAAAGACATTTTCCCTATATATTGATTGAACATCAATTCCTAATTGTGGTAATGGGCTCTGCCTAATTACAAACCGATTCCGTCTAATATTTGAATTTGGGCCATTGTATAAATATATATATATATATATAGTAGAACCCCTATAAATTAATCTCCTATAAATTAATAATCTCCATATATTAATAAAAATTTTCGGTCTTGACTAGGGTCAATGTAAAAAATTAATAAACCTCTCTATTGTAATAATTAATAATTTCTTTTTGAAACCTAGTGTAAAATTTTGGTCCCGACTATCGTATAAATTAATAATTTCATTAAAATTATAAAATATATTACATAATATTCAAGAACTAGAAAAGTGTTTCAAGATGCTAGTTTGCACAAAGCCACCATGTTCAATATTTTTGACTTCATCCTTCATCTTTTGAATTGTCCTCTTATAATCACCTTCTTGTTGTAACAAAAAGGTTTCAACTAAATTTAGCATTTCAATAGAAAATTTCCCTAACAAAATTTTCTTAAACAAAGAATCATGAAAAGGAACATTTCTTAAAGAAGAAAACCGACTTCCACATGTTTTAAAGACAAAATAACACTTTATAAGGTAAAACCCTTCAAATTGATAACCTCTCTAAATTAATACTCAATGGTGGGTCCTAAGAATATTAATTTAGAGGGGTCCTACTGTATATATAAAGGGAGAATTGCAAATATTTCACCTCCATTTTATGAAATGTCAAATCATATCTTCTAATTTGAAACATTAGTTAAAAAAACCCGTTATTGTCAGGTGATCATTAGTTCACTTTAGTTAAATCTAACGAATTTTTTTTTTTTTTTTGAAATATTATAATAATCCGGGGTTTAAGGAGGATGAGAAACTCGAATCTACAACCTCATGGTATGAATGTAACAGACATACCACTGGACCAACTTCATCTTGTCACAAAATATGGTTATTTAGATCCATATATAACTAAATAGAAAAAATAAAAACAATTAAATTAAATATGTACTAATAAAAATCTAATCAATTTCATTAATTAATTTTGAAGTATATTATGACTAAAAAAATAAAATCTTGAATAATAATATAGTTTTAAAATATGTTTAGAGTTTTTTTTTTTTAAAAAAAATTATTTAAATTTGTATTAGTACATTTAGTTTTTTACTTAGTGTAATTAAATAGAAAATCACTTAAATAATTAAAATTTGTTAAATTTAATCAAAATCAACTAACGTCAAGGAGATTCTGCTGATTTTTCAAATCATAGGATTTGATTTGACATTTCATCAAAATTCGGGAGTTATTTTCGATTCTCCCTTATATTTAATTATATAGTGTTTAATGCTAATAAGAAGCTCCGAGTGCTCTATAAAATCATCACAACATTTTGGAAGCTGAATTTTGCATCCAAGTTTCCACCTAATGATGTTGTATTGGCTGTGGGACAATAAAACCTTTTCGTCCAAAATGATTTAAGAGCTTTTCATTTGTCTTCGAAACTAATTTTTCAAATACAATTTAAAGACACGACTCGAACTTACGATCTCAATAACATAAATGTGAATGACATACCACTAAATCAACCTTATTTTTTCGTTTTAAAGATTTATATCGTAAAATAAACACATTTCTTTTATATCATTATTTGTCTTATTTACGAAAATATAGAAGAGTTTTTAGATTATAAATCAAATAAACTTTTAACCAACCTATACAAGTAATATCAGAGAGTTCCAAAACTCAATAACTGACTATTCTTAAAATTCATCAAAAACTCCTCACTAAAACAATATTACTTCTCTTCAAAAATTAAATTATTTTACCACTGTTTAATATCGCATGATGATAAATGACGTTTATTCAATCCAACAATAATTTATGTTTGAGTTGCCGCACTATCGCAGGTGATATATTAAAAATGAAAAAACATTATTTTGATATATTAAAAATGAAAATATTTATATATATATTACTTTTAAAACTTGGATATATTTTATTAATCTCTACAACCTTAAAGTGAACATCTGAAATTATATAAATCTAAACAGTGGAATATATAATAATTTGACAATTTCAATAGCAAGAAATGTCTTTCTATCTATAAAAAAATCACTAAAAAATAAAAAGCCGCATCAAGACGGTACAGACTGATTTTTTTTTTCTTTTACATATAGATATATATATATATATATGTTTTTTTAAGCTACTTTTTTCTGTTTTTCATATAGGTATATTCAATAAAATTTTAAATTTTCATATATATAAGCTACAAACTCTAGTTAATTTCTTATTAATTTTATCATCCACTCTCATAAAGTCAAAATATGTAATATTATAAATTGTGGGGACCGAATATTGCCAATCCTGTACTTGAAATATAAAATAAAAATACAAAGAATATTACCAATCATGGTACATATCGATGTGGACACCCCAACCATTTATTTTTTTTCAAAATTTTATCTTATGGATGTGGGGGAAAAGAACATGGAATGTGACAATTGATATCAACCCATCAATATTTATTTACTAAATATTCTATCTTCTCAGTTGTGACTGATACCATGCTGTCTTCTTAATTCAGTGATGAATTTGATAAAGATGGATAACCTAAAAAATCATATATGTTTTTGTAATCTATTTAATAACTTTTAATACAATTTTTTTTTTTTTTTTTTGTGATATATATATATATATACATACACAATAACACATATAGCCTTGGCTCAAACTTGTTGAAGGAATATTCCTTTTATTTCTAACGGTGTAAAAATTTATTTCAAACAGTTTAAAAATAGAGTAACGATATATAACTTAAAAAAACCAACTTAAATAATGTGATAAGCTATTTGTCCTAAATATATCATTGATTATATCATTTCAAGATTTGTATGGTAAAAATAAATTACTTGACATGTCATTACTACTCTAGGGGTGCATAAATGCTTTAATTTGCAAAGTTATCCGGCTAAGATGATTTAGTTTTGACAAAATAAGGTTGACTCGATTGATAAGGTTGTGAGTTGAGTTATGTACTCCTCATCTCCCAATTATAGATTATTGTAATAATTAAAAAAAAAATGATTTTGTTTGAATATATAATTTTTTTTAATAGAATAATGTTAAACGACACAAAATTTATCCCAAACCATACTTGGGCCTCTTGCCAATGTGGTTGAACCCTCCCTTGGGGGCCTCCATCACCACGGTTCAACGCCCAATGTGTACATGTATATATATATATATATTATTTGCCCCCCTTGACCATTAATCCTAAGTGTGGGTGTTGGCCCACCAATTGTGGGTGCTCTCTCCTCGCTTATGGGAGCTGTAGTCCGAACTGTACTAGTAAAGCTCAATCTCGTCAAGTCCCGACAGTTGTTGTATATTTTAAAAAAAAAATAAAAAAAAAATTGTCCCAAACCTTTTATTTATGACTAATAATTTATATTTTTCATATAAATCATTAGATATTATCATAATCATAAATCATTTGTCACATCATTTATACATGAAATACTTCATATCTCGGGTAACAAAAAGATAAAGTCTTGATTCCCATTTTCTAAGACATAGTGCTTGAATGTTTATTTTAATATTTTCTCCTTGATACAATATTTGATCTTTAATCAACTCTATCAAGCCTTTCTTGACCTTTCTTGCACCATAAGAGGTCCGACAAAGTAAACTAGCTACATCCTTGAAAGGTCACCATAAGAGGTCCCACAAAGTGAACTAGGGCTAGTCCTGTCATATATATATATATATAATTTCAAGTCAGTACACACTGATATAATTTATATCAATAATTTATATCAATATGTTACATGTGGACCACTAAATTTACATTTTTTGACTTAAGTGTGTATGTACTTTTAAGTGCTTCTCCATAATCAATGGTCCATATACAACGCGCTGATGAAGTTATATCAGTGCGCACTGATCAAAACGGGACTATGTATATATGTATATATATATTGGAAATTTTGTGATAAACTCATATTTTGATAGCACTATTTGAGTATGATTAATTCCATGAAATTGGAAGATTAAAGTAAATTCGAATTCTCCTCCATGAGAGCTTCGAAATGGTATACTCAAACTTACAAAATGATTAATGGGTGAATGAGAAATTGAAACTCAAGATGAACCCATAATGTAGGGAAAATTGTCCATCCCACATTGGCTAGGGAAAGAACTTATATGTGGTATATAAGTGATTGTGTGATAGTAGCTTATCAACATATGTAACTTAGTAGCTTGCACGACTCGTGTGTGGGCGCGTCTTGCGTACACAAATGTTACTCCGATTGGATCGTGAGAGTACAACCGACCTTTTGCTACTTTCCTAAGTCAGACGTTTTTAATTAATTGTTTGGATTCTGATTTCTTACTTGATCAGATTCGATGTTTAATTAGGAATAGATCTCTTTAGAGATTATTCTCTAATTAATTTCCTTTCCCATTTAAAAACGTGATAAGAAAGTAATTTCCATATCAATCCATGAAACCCTACGATTAGATTTTCTATTTAAAAACCCTAATCCATTCTATAGAAAACACATTCCAAAAAATATATAGAGCAGCCAAATTCTCTTTTCTCGTTCTTCTTTTTCTGTGTTCTGTGCTTGGTAAGTTTGGACTTGATTTGAGTTTGTTGAGAGTGGTTTGTGCTTTACACTTCCACTGTTAAATCGTTGTATCCTGGAAGACAATCGTTATGCACATACGGTGTTATAAACAGCGAAATTGTCTTAAGGACACCGTGTGAAACACAGGCCTCGATTTCCCTAACGTGTTGTTTCTGTTTATTGATTTTCTCTCTCTTGCAAATTCAAACCAGATTGTTTTTTAGCAATACAAACAATATATATATATATATATATATATTAGGGTTCAAAACGTTAATAACACTCTTTAAAGAGTGAGTTTTAAGATTATCACAAACTTAATAACTTAAGTTTTAATAGCACATAAAGTGTGGACTGGTAAAAATACGCTTAAAACACACTCACAAAAATAAGTCTTGCATTTTTTTTTTTTGTGTTTTCGAGACTTATTAGGTATTTTTCTTGATTTATTAGGCATATTTGCAATTTCCAAGACTTATTGGGTAAAAATGATTTTTTTTTTTAAATAAATAAAATTGGTTATCTTCTTCATTGAGACCTTTATTGGAGGTCGAACAGATCTCCAATAGAGGCCGATTTCGACCTCCAATGAAGGTCTTTCATCTTCATTGATGGAGGACCTCGTTTTTGAAAAAAAAAAAAAAAAAAAAAAAAAAAAAACCTAAAAATGGCTCAAACGTAATAAAAGATGGAAATGAGGGTATTTTAGTCCATTGGTGCCATATAAACTTAACTTATTAAACTAGTAATACTCTCAAAATTCAACATTAAAAAAATGCTATTTCCCAAAATTTCCACTATATATTGTAGTGATTATTACAATGAACCTTACAAGGAAATATCTATCTATAATTTGATAAAAGGAACAAAAAAGGCTTGACACTATATAAGGAACAAAACAGGCTTAATTCCATAAACAGCCCTATGGTTTGACATAATTGCATGCATATGCAATATTTTCTTTTATTCAAAGAACTACCCTCCAAACCGTTGACCACCATAAAAAAACAACCTTTGACTTAATTGTTAGCACGAAAGTTCAAAGTTGTTTGTAGGTTATTATTTTACCATTATAATAAGGGATATATATTTAACATGGCATTTTAAAAATTATTAAAAATTACATTAATTAATTCTTTCAAAAAAATTATAAAAATTTGGTCAAAGGGACCAAATTGAGTTATTTTGGCTATATTAGGGACCCCGAGAACCAAAAATAGAAAACTTGAGTAAAAAAGTGACGTTTTCAAAAATATTAGGAACTAAATCGAAGTTTCCCCTAAAGAAAAAGTTACATATTCATACAATTTTTATTTTTTTTTTCACATCATAGGGATATTTATACAATTAACCTAACAAAGTGTGGAGCCATGGCCTCGCTGCCCCAAGTTTAAAAAATTATAAAATTGCTCAAAAAAAAAAAAAAAAAACTGTATTTAATATATTGTTTCTACTATTTTAAGTTTTTTTGTGAATTGACCCTCGAACTATAAGGTATTTCTGGTTCGGCCCCTAAAAGGAATTTAATTTATATACATTCTCTACTATAGACCTATAGTACTAAAGCATGTGAATGAAAAGCAACTTGTCTTCAAATTAACAAGAAAAGAACTTGTAATGATACCTTTTTGTGATCAAATATTCCACCATCTAGTGATTTTAGCATCTTTGAAAAAGTTTAATGGTGAATTCACCGTTTGATTGATATCATGATCATCAAAAATGGTTCTTCTGTGATTTAGTGGTTTGAATAAGCTTACATGAAGACGAAGGTAGACGAAGGTAATGACTTTATATAGCATGAATCTTCCCTTATAAAAGGCAAGTTGTCTCAACCTCACTTCATATATTTGCTCAAATCTAGGTTGGTTCAGATAAATTATAATTTATAACAGTGGGTTGGAAAATTATATAGCACCTTTTTAGAGGTGGAATTTTAAGAATATCACTCCTTTAACTATTTTGAATTTTTTTCTTTCTTTCAAAATCCTCCTTTGATGGAGGAAATCCGGAAATTTTCAGAATCTGCAAGGAACTTGAGTGAAGTGACATGGCAGAGAATGAGAGATGGGACTGGTGTTGAAGATGGGAAATTGACAGTGCCAAAACAGTTCTCGATCTGCGTGGCCTTGAGGAAAGTAAAACACTGTGGTGTTCATTGGAGGGATTTGAACCATGGATCCTGCACATGTGTGACATAGTTGTGAATCAATGCTCTTCTCTGTCTCCTTCATTTCTTGGCTTTGTTTTCTCTGCCTCTAAATGGGTTTTTTTTTTTCTGGGTTTTGAAACACAACT
>OX940811.1:11313995-11384037 GCA_954870605.1 Acer campestre | reverse complement strand
CTTGCCTGGGTCAACACTTTGGTAGTTGTCGTGCTATCGGGAACAATATCGATTCTTTAAGTGAGTAAAGTGAGTATAACTCATCAAAAGGTAAAAAAAAAATAAAAAAAAAGTTCATTTATGTGAGAATATGGCTCCGAAGAGCTTACAACATATAGCCAAGTAGCATCTAATGTATATATCTCATGCCTTAAGCGGGTTTACAAGGAACATACCCTTTTATGGATCGGGTTTTGGGAGAAACTAATAGAGAAGTAGCCAAGTAGGATTGATTCTAATTTCTATTTTTTCATTAATGTCCCACCTCTCCACTCTTCTTGACTAGGGGTATTATAGAATGCCCCTTGTATGGGTAGGTGAGTGAGCCTCCTTTTAGGCAGGAGACCTCCCATCGGATCCTCACTGTTCCCTTAGGCAAGCTTGTGGGTGGCATATACTCTGGAGGGTCGTGATTACTCCACATGTGCCCTACTGTTGACTAGGTGCTTTCGAGATGCTCCCATGGCGCTTTGGTAGCTCAACATTCCCTCATAATTGGCTGGTTATGCTCCTTAATGGTGTGACAAGTCGCTTTCAGTATCTCGCTCTCCAAGGGACAACATTAGCGCCTATGGCGCTGCACCTGTCAAGCGGTGTTCTCTAAGCTTTACCTTCCTAGCTTAGGATCCTTCTGCTTGCATTTTGCTGGGCAGTGCAGTTGCCACCTTGATGTTTGAAGCAATTGACCTTGGTTAGGGCTTAAGTGGACCTGGATCTAGCCGTTAGAGATGGGGAGCCTAGGATGAATCTCATCTATCGAAGCCCCCATTTTCTTTCCAGTGTCCACTGCTTATGCATTAATTGCACAACCACTCGTCATCATATGTTCTCCTTTCTCCTTTTTTTGGGACGGTTCTGCTCTAAGGCTTGCATCAACCTTAGGGCGAGCTGCGGTGCCTCTATGGTGAATCCTTTGGTTCTAGAAGTCTTGCTAGGGCATGCGTGGTGGCCTAGTTGTATTGTGGGGTCACACTGCTTCGCTTCTTTCCTTGGCAGCTACTGCCTACTAATTGAACCATGATCCATAGCCTGGATTCACTCCGTAAATGGGCTTGGATGAGGTCCCCTTCACTAATCAAGCTCCGGCCCTCCATGGTTCGAGCTTGCTCTCAGGTTTGGATCCAATCCAAATCAAGTTCGAGACTAGGTTTGAACCCAGTCTGCAACTTGGACTAGGTCCTATCGAAAGGAACGGGTTCGCGAGGTTCTTGGTGGTGAGAAAATCCTTCCTTGGAGAGATAGCTAAATTTTACCGTTAACAAATATTTTTAGATGTGACAATAATTAGACTAATCCATATACCATTTTGCAATGTTTGTTTTTTTTGGAACTATGACAATAAATTCATGATTTAGAAGAAAGGGACACCACTCAAACATACAACTTACGGTGAAGGTGTGATGGACATACTACTATACGAACCTTATCTGTCTACCGTTTTACAATTTGAAGACTTCCAAACTTATAATGATTTCTTATTTTATGGAAACACTTGCAAACTCTCAATCCCTTTATCATGCACATTTCAAACACTTGAGTATTTTTTTTTTTTAAGTTTTTTTAATATTATAATAATTTAGGGTTTAAGGAGGGGTAATACTTGAACCCATAAACTCGTAGTGTAGACATGAGAGACATGCAACTATGCCAAGCTCATCTTGTCATATAAAATATAATTTCAAACACTTGAGTATGTTTTGCTGATTATTTGGTTAATATAATTACATTATTGATCACAAATCTAAGCAACTACAAATTCTTAATTCATTATGTAATCATTTTTGTTTCAAATGCTTCAAAATCTCCCGTTTCACTTTTGCTAAAAATCAAATCAAATCAAGGATATTGATTGGGTCAAAACAGATTGGCATAATATATTCAGCTTTGAAACTCCATTTTAATTAAATTAATTAATAGTTTCAAAAAAGAAAATTAATTAAAATAATAATAAAGAGAACTAATCTACCCTACCACGTGGATTGCAGCCATTGGTGACTTGCATGCGCATAGTCTAACTCAACTGACCTGTGCTCTCGAAAAAAAAAAAATGTTATAGGGTACCAGAGCCACCTCAGAGTACCAACCACATATTGCATGATCTAGTGCTTGAAGATGGAGGGATGAGATTTTGCAACGTGTCAGGCTCTTAATAGAATAATAGAGACAGACAATAGCAAAGTTATTTGGTGCGTCGCCGCCGGCCTCAGTATTATAACTTCCTTTCTTTCTTCTCCACACACGCACACATCCCACCCAAATGACCAAACTACCCTCAATATCTTTGCTAATTTACATTTATAACCCTTCTTTTTTTGTTTTTTTTTTTCTTAAATTATATTACCCTTGTTTTCAATTCAGGAATTACCATCCCTAATTTATCTAGTGGATTGTTGGAGGGAGAGAAGTTCGAAATTGTAAACCCGCCTCTGTTTGGAATTTGAATGGTTGAAAGCAGTCACAACTCACGTGATGATCATTATTAATTTTTTGAACTATTATAATAAATTTGGAGTTTAGATAGGATACAATCATACGACTTGAACTCACATCCTTATAATGCAAATGTTATAAACATATCACTAGATCACCTCGTCTCATTCATGATAGATCTCGTCTCATTCATGATAATCATTTTGTTTATGTGAATATTAATTCTAAACATGATTAGTATCACATTCTTGGGAATATATATATAACTTGCAGTGACAACAACATGAACCTTGAGACATTGTTAGGTTGAATGAGTGCTCTTACCATTTAGATATATTGGACGGTGCAAAGGTGATACATTCTTGAGATTATGAAAATGCACAATGGAGTTACCATTTTACATTTAAAACATATAACTTATAATAAGATAATTCTAAATAGAAAATAAAATTTATGCATAAATTGGATTGTTTTCTTAATTTTGTTGACTGTACATCCTTATTACTGACCAATTCATCCCTTGTAACCATATATTGCACATTACTATGGTAATGCGTATCACCTTTCTCATTAGTAGTGGGTGGGTTCGAATCTCATCTTGTGTATAGGGAATTCACTGATACAGTAATACTTAGGAAGTCCAAAAAAGTAGCCATATATGGTCCCTATAGTAGTATACAAAGCATGAAATCTCTAAATTGAAGCTTTAAATCTGAATAGCCATGGTCCCTATAGAGTTGATTTAAAGATGATATCAACTCTCTGCAAGTTTTATTTCACTTTATATTATCAGTTCTTGCATCATGAGTGATGTTATCTCATCATGAGTGATGTTATCTCCCTATTCTTTCATAAATAATAATTTATCTTTTGACTAGCGAAAAACTAAATTACAGTTGTAAAAGACAGAGCAAGTGAAATTAATTTGATATCAAAACTTTATAAGTAATATTATAAACTAATTAATTAAGCTAACTGTTACTCACGATCTATGCTTCCAATATCAAATTGCTCGGGCATCGAAGAACATGATAAATAATATATATAATCTTTCTATTGTCAGTTCGTCATAATAATAAATATATCAGGACGAAGAATGTAGACCATAGATTATGAAGAAGTTTTGACAAGTTCATACACTTTGAGTCAAAGTATGTAAATCTGATGGTCTACATTCTTTGTCCTGATATATTTATTGTCAGGACGAATTGACAATAGAAAAAAAAAATATATATATATATATATATTAAGGACCTTGATGAAAATACCTCGATTTTAATGAATTTTGATCTGAATTTTTATTTTTATTTTTATTTTTATTTTTTATTTTTTATTTTTTATTTTTTTTGTGGATAATGAGTTCATTGCAATTTACCTATAAACAAAATTTGAGAATTTTTCGAATACTATAATTATTTTTCTTAAATTTTCCTGTATTTCACATATTTTCCGATGCCTTCATATTTAACAAAATTTGGATAAATAGTTCTAGTACTCGGAAAATTCTCAAATTTTTTTCATATGTATATTTTATTGAAATCATCATCCACAAAAAAATTTAGATTAAAATTCATTAAAGTCGTTGTGTTTTCATCATGGTCCTTACCGAAATTAAAATAATAAATCCCTCATTAGAAACTCACTATATATATATATATATTTAAAACTCATTACTTTATTCCATTTGACTAAATATTTAGTAGTCAACTTTAACAAAATGGGTTAAAGTGCACTTTTACCCTTATTTTTATTTAATTTAGCTAAAATTCTTCATATTAAAAAATTTTTAAAAACAAAAGTAAAATTATTTAACAAAATCTTAAATAAACAAAAAATCAAACAAAAAACCCATTAACAATTAAAAAAAAAATCCATAATCAAATACAAATAAATAAATAAATAAATAAATCAGGTTTTTCTTTTTCTTTTTTATAAATGTTTTTTTTATTTTAATTTTTTTGAAAAATGAATTTTTCATAAATATCTCATTATTATTATTATTTTATTTTTTACACAATTTTGATTATTGTTTTTTAAGAGACAATTATTATTATTATTAGGCTAATTGGCACGGATACCCCCTGAACTATACCCGAATTTGCACCTTACCCCCTGAACTTTTTTTTTCGCCATTAAACCCCCTGAACTCTTGTAATTTGGCAATCGCTGAAGGAATTTGCCCCCTCACCAGGGGGTAAATTCCTTCAGCGATTGCAAATTTACGAGAGTTCAGGGGGTTTAGTGCCGAAAAAAAAAGTTTAGGGGGCATAGTGCAACTTTTTGAAGAGTTCAGGGGGCATCTGTGCCAATTAGCCTTATTATTATTACACAATTTTTTTATTATTATTTTATTAATATAATTATTTTAAGGTTTTGTAAAAAAAAAAATATTTTTTTTATTGGTATTTTTCCATTGGACATGTTTACATTTTTTTTACATGTCATTTTAAAAAATTTTGTTTTACAAAGTGTCAACATATTTGTAGATCTAATGCATGAAGACTAAAATGCCTCTAGATCTATCAATTTTGACTGATAGAATGACTAAAGTGATGGATTTTAGAAAAATGAAGGACTAAAGTGATAAATATAATAAAAACATTTATTAAGCTGATTAATCACGTTGGTGAAATTCTGCCTATATATACATAAAGAATATAATAAGGTGCATATGGAAATGCAATTAAAAGTGATTAGTGAATAACATTAGGATTAGAGAAACCAATTACAATGCATTACCTAAATATATAAAGAGAGAAGACTATAAGAGGTTTCGGCATAAATATATATAATACATGTGGAAATGGTGGGTTTTGTCGCTTTTTTAAGTTGGTATTTCAAGACTATCACCACTTTAATAACTTAAGTTTAAAAGACACCAAAGTAAGTGATTTTCAATAATGCCTTTACTGTACACATTTTTTAATTACTTTTTTTTAATTTAAATTTTGGAAGATATTTTGAAGTTGTCTGAGATCTACTTCTCTTTCTAACTATCTTAAAGTGCAAAGCTCTGTAAACTGAAACCCAAGTTCATTTTCTTCTCCAACGAGTTCGACATTCATATAGTTACATAAGATTACTCATCTTATCAGGTTATGAATATCAAAATTCATACAATGAAAGGTAAAATGGAAACAGAGATAGGAAACAAACGAAGCTCTAGGCCATCAACGAAACTCTAGGCCTTTGTAAATAGTTTCCGAGCTTTTTTACCCAGTTCTCGAGCTTTTTCATGAACTGCCCGAACCTTTTGTATGAACATTAAACTTTTTTATATCCGAGCCTTTGTTAGTTGTATCCGAGTCTTTGTGAGTAATGTCCGATACTTTGTGACTAATGTCCGAGCCTTTGTGAGTTATTTCCGAGCATTTTTAACAATCATTTTTTTTTTTTTGTTAATTTTGTATCTCCAAGACTTTCTATATAATGCCCGAGCCTTTTAATAAACTGCTCAAACCTTTTAATGAACTGCCCGAGCCTTTTACTTAATTGCCCGAGACTTTTTAATAATAATTTTTTTTTTTTTGTTAATTTTGTATCTCTGAGACTTTATATATAGTGCCCAAGCCTTTTTAACAATCAATTTTTTTATTAATTTTGTATCTCCGAGACTTTTTATATAGTGCTCAAGCCTTTTAATGAACAGCCTGAGCCCTTTACTTAACTGCCCGAGCCTTTTACATAACTTCACAAAGGCTCGGACAGTGTTTAGAAAGTTTCGAACAGAACTTAGAAAGGCTCAGAGATTCAAAATTCACACAACCAACTTTTTTTTTTTGTTTTTTTATATGTCTGAGCCTTTGTTAGTTGTACTCGACCCCCGAGTGCGTCAACGTAATAGCACTCCGTTGCCGTTCGAGTAATCGCATGGGTTTCAACTAGACTTTCTCTCTCTACTTCACAACTTTTTCATTGTAAACTGAATGAAAGAAAGCTGATGTGGAAGTACTATGGGGGTATTTTTGTCCGTTCACTATAATAGGTGCATTTTATACATAACTTATTAAAACGGTGATAGTCTTCAAAACCCACCTCCAAAAAGTTATATTTAATTTTTAAACCCTATAATACATTGTATCATGTATATATAATACATTGTGTAAGGATTCTCATATTGATTGGCTTATTTCGTAGACAAACCATATGTTGGGGTTTAACTTGTAAGAGTAGTTTTAGGTGTTTAAGGATCAAGCTCAATGCCCTCAAGACCTCAAGGTGACAAACACACCAAAGGTATATCTCTAGTGCTTATTTTCCATTGAAGAGATTTAGTAGCATACACTCACTTAGCATATTCTTGTTTGTGTGCATTCTCTTCACTTGTCACTTTCACACATGCACTTTTATGAAATGTATCTTGTTGTGTGTTTGTGTCTTGTAATTCGTTTTCCTTAATTGTTCTCAAACGTCCGCGCTTGCACATAAGTGTGCTTGGTTTTGCGCGAAGACCGCTCTTAGTGATTGCCCTGGCTTTCTCCTTGGATTCACCACTTTTGGTGAATCGGTAGTTAGATCGACGGCCCTGGCCGTCGAATGAAACCGCCGTTTTGGACCAGAGGTCTCTGGTCTAATTCTGCAGTTAGATCGACGGCCCCGACCGTCGATTTGAAACCACCGTTCATACCTGATTGATTTCAATCTCTCGGGTTTATTATGCGGTTAGATCGACGGTTTTGAAATCGCCGAATGAAACCACCGTTGCTCCCCTGTTTCTCTCGGGACCAATTCGGCTGTCGTGATCGGTGGCCTGGCCTCCGAATGAAACCGCCGATCGTGCATTTTCAAGGATAAACTTGTCTTTTCACATGCCCTGTTCTTGATGCCTATAAATATTTTGCTTTCTCATTTCTCTGAGTTAGTTCTTTGACTTCTTAGAACCCTAAAGCAAAAAGAGAAACACTTGAAAGAAAAATCATCAAGAACTCACCTTTAAACACTCAAAGCTTTTCATTTGATTCATCAAGTTCATCTAGGACCATTCATGCATAGCTTTGCATCATCACAACTTGCTTGGTAAGATTTTGACTAACTTCATCTAATTTTAGTTTCTTTCTTATCAAGAAATCTTTTTACTTACTTGTATGTTTTATGTTCACATGCTAAATACAAGATAGAGATTGTTTGTGATTAATATGATTGAGTGTTGTATTGTGATAGCTATCTAGGTTTTGCTTAATCTTGATTAGCTAATGACATGTCATTTAACTTTTGATATCTAGGATTGATTTCATTGATACATCATCATCCTAGATAAGCATATAGGGTTGCCTTGCTCTTATTGCATTTTGAGTATTCATATATTCACATAGGCTTGTTATCTCTTCTTTGAGAAGTAAGACTTGTGTAGCTTCCGGGATTAGGTTGCGTAAACCACAAGCAATTGGACTAGGTTCACTCATACCGAGATTAGGTAGGTGTGTGATTACTTCCGGGATTAGGTTGTAATCTTTCTCACATTTAGTGGATTCGAGATTTGAGTGTGGCTCACTTAATAGCCCGTGGTTTTTCCCGTGAGGGTTTCCACGTAAATATCAAGTGTCATTTAATATTTCCGTACTACATTACACTTACTATATTTGTATTGACTATTAGGGGTATTTTCGTAATCTTGTCTATTAACGAAAATTGGGTAAAATCAGATAAAATCTATTCACCTCCCCCTCTAGATTAATATTAGTACACACCGTAATTTGTTTCACATTGTATCGTGTATGTACTAATTCAAAAAAAAGACATTGTAGATACTAATTTAAGAACCGTAATTATATATGTACAATCCCTCAGAAAAAAAAATGTACAAATAAATAGAATTTTAACTTTAATTGTACATTTTTAATCAAAAAAAAAAAAATCAAAGATACATGAGATCTAATATTATGTTTTATTTAGATTAAATTAAATCAACTTTAATTTGTGACTTAGGGTGTGTTTGAAATGACTTTTCAAGAAGGGTCTAGAGTTTATCTTTTACCGATAGAGCTTTTAACAAAAAGTTGTATGTTGTTCGATATTTAATTAAAACAAGCTTTTAAGTAGTGTATATATATATATATATCTTTAAAAGTGTTTTTATTGTTATAAATTACAAAAAATCACTGACAAAGTATTTGTAATGAAAGGGGTATATAATGAAATATTTAAAGTTCATAAAGGATAATTGAGACAATTTATATAGAGAGCTTCTAAGGTTATTTACAAACATATTTGTCAGCTTTTGGATCAAAATCCAAATGATGCTACGTGTTATATCTATTAGCTATATGAAAAGAGAGAGTTTTGCTTTAATTAAAGCATCCTTTTATTTTTATTTTTTTAGTTTCTTTGAAAGTAAAATTATAATTACAACCCTTAAAGTTTATATATAAACTAAATGGACATGACTTAGTAAGATTTTAATTGTTGCGTCCCTTAGATTTGCGTTAAACGTTGAATGATAAGTATAACTCTTCAAGTTTGTAGGATTACTTAATAGATAGGTCTTAGTAATAGTAACACAACATGAACTGTTTAGTAGCCCAAAATTGAATTGAATTTAGTGTGATCCAAAGGGAAAAGATTGTAATTTTATATGCATTTGATAAGTTGAAAAGGAATAAGAAATAATATAGGGGATAGAAATATAATTTGCCATGCAAATTTGATGACATAAAATAGATGAGAGCCATGTGTATAGTGAAAAGGCAAAGGAAAATATTAATTAAAAAAAAGGGATTTGATCAAAGTTCACTAGGTGGACTAAAGAGAGATAAATATAAAAATAAGAAAGAAGAAAAGACAAATGGAAATACAGTAGGGAGAGAACGAACCGGGAAGAAAGAAAAGAGAAAGGAGAAAGAAGAGAGAGAGAGAGAGAGAGACCGAGAGAGATTTAGAAGAGAAAGGAAGACAATAGGAATGATATTCCAAACTTTCCTATGGGTTTTCAAGATAAGTACTCATATGTTTACTTAATTTTTAGGAATTGTTAGTATTGTCAGTTTTATAAAGATTTCTCTCTCTAGGAATGAATTTGAGGTAAATTTATGTTTAAATTGTGGTTTACAAGTTGGGTAAACAATTTTGAATAAGATTAGAGAATAATTATACTTGCAGTAAACTTTGGAAGTGGAAATTGTGAATGAAAACAATTGGCTTTTCACAAAAAAATTATTTAAAGAGTATGGGTTGTGTATACTTGTGACATCAAAGGATTGATAAATATATATTTGATGTTAATTATTATATGAGGATAATGTTATCTAATTTGTGGAATTTCGAAAATAAGAAATGGAGAAATAAGATAGCCTTTGGACTGTTATTTAATAGGAAATGGATAATTTCCAAGTGTTGGAAATGTTTTAGAATCAATTTTAATTATGTTGTCAAGTATTAAATTATGAAATTATGATTAATAGCCTTAAGGAGGTATTTGAGATTAACAGTTGTCTATAATTCCATGTGTTGGTAATTGAGATTATTATTACCCTTAACTTGTTTTTAATTTAGATTTTGTACTCTTGTAGGTGTGTTATAACCTGCTTAGGATGTAATTGTTAATGTCCTGGGAGTGGATTCAATCTGAAAAGTTAGAATCGTATTTCTTGTACCAATTAACAATGTAAAACTCTACTATATTAACATATTTATATTTTTATTATTTTCTTGTTTTGCAAGGATATGTATATTTCAAAATATGAAAGTCAGGTATCGATATAAGCACATGTCTTGCATGTGTCTCAAAACCTAATATATATTAAAAAAATCTCTTCTTGAGTTTAGCAACAAAAAACCAAAAATATATATCAAATAAGCTTTTAACATTAAAAAAAAAAATGTTTTTAGCACGTAGAAAGGTCATATCAAACACACTCTAATCACTTATTTACACTTAATCTAAGGGATTTTTATTTTTTTCGTTAGAAAACTTAGCGGTCCTGAATTTTATTGAAAATAGAATGATATGTTTTTTTCTTTCTTTTCTCACCTATGATTACAATAAATAAATAAATAAATAAATAAAGGTTAAACAATGGTGTTGAAAGTGCATACATGTTAAAGGTTTTTTATTTTATTTTATTTTAAGTCCTTTATCATAACTTATGGTTAATAGGTTAAAGAAAGAAATTGTATCATATAAAAAATTGGATATAATTGGAAATATATTATCTTTGATAGAATAATATGGGAAGAAAATATATTAAATGCAATTTAAGGGAAAAGTAATTTTTTTTTTTACTTTTTATGTTTTTATATATATATATATATTTTAAAGTTGTTTAATCACTTAAAAAACAACTTAATAAATTTAATTCAAACCCATTAATTATAATGTGTAAAAAAACAACAAGAATTAAAATTGATGTCAACTTAATAATTGTCTTAATAATTAGATTAAGAGAACATGAATGGTTAAATATTGAAATTAACAAAAATTTAAATTGATTTAGCCAACTCATCTTGTTAATATGTATAACGAATGACAACCAATCAATATGAACCCTAATACTACATTTTCCAAATGATGTGACAAACTGATGAAGAACTACCATATCATTGTTGCACTATCCTATGATTAATAATATTGTTGCTACAAATAAGGGCGGAGCCAAACATAAACTAATATTAAAAGTCACACAAGAAAAATATGTTAATATATATGTTGTACGTAATATTTACTGGAACGACACGTCACTTAAATAAACAAGGAGCATGGGACCGGTCATGCCATATAAGCAAAAGTCAGAAGGTCAGTCAAATAGCACGTTGGCAAGCAACTCGTCACAAACAGAACCCTTATGGAATCTCAAACGAGACTAGCCTTGCCAAATAAAGACTTCACTTGATTAGCTATACTTGGCTAAAATAGGAAAAATCCATATTAGGGTTTCCTCCACGCACAAGGCAACTCGGCTGGAATAGGCAATTGTAAATTAACTAGTATACAACCACCAGAAGGAGCCCAATAATAAAATAGGAAGAACTTCTCCGAAACATTAGGAATCCTAAACAGATTCAAAATGAACCGCATTAAATACATGATGACACCAAATAGGAAAAAAGTCATAAATCCAACTCCGTAGTCTTCTACTTGTACGTCACAGTTTAAAACCTAGAAGAACCATATAAATACACCGGTAAAAGGCATTGTAGAGGGACAAAAAACATCTTACGAGAAAGAGAGACTAGAGTGTGTAACATCAATTTACAAAATAGTGGATTTGCTTCTCAGTCGCTAAGCGACGACCTGTGAATGTTTCTCTGATCACCAGAGTTTTACCACGTAATATGTTCTATTTTACATTCTTGCTTTCATTACGTTTATCTTGCAGGTTTCATTAGCCAAAATTGTTGACCAGTTGACTCTCAAGAAATCACAGTCAACAATATATATACCAAAACGTAATACCATTTTGTCGTTAAGGTAATGATACAAAACAATAATAATAATATTGACACTAACTTTGATAATCAAAATGGAACTCGATAGTATTTTGTATCTCCAAATTATCTATAATCAAATTTATTTAAATTTTTTTGCGATTTCCATTTCAATATGCATAATCAAATAATTTGTGAGAAAATGATTTTTCATTTGATTATGAATCCTAGTCTTAATAATATGCATATATGAAATGCCTCTTTCAATTAATAATTATATAATTCATATAAAATATTTAAAATATCACTATACCATTAATATATTTAAATCACAATTATTTACTTACTTATAATTTAACTTTATAATATTTATGTCAAACCAAATTAACTTATAAATATTTTTGAACTAATTTAAATAACAAACGAGTAAAATAAATTTATCTAAACCATAATAACAACCTAACAACCTAATAAATATATAATAACACAAACTTCAAAAAATAAATTAAAATATTTATTAATTTATAGTTACATGGGTAATTACAAAAAGAGGTTGTTTCATCTTAGTTTTAATTTCTTTTAAATTTTCAAATCTATAATTTTTGTTAATTTATTTGAATGAAATCCAATGATTGAAAATTAACCTTGTAACTATACAGTAGTTATATATATAGTAGCTGAACCAATATATAAACTATATTAGGAAATTATGTATGATATCGTAAGAAATTAAAATACTAAAAGGGATTGATTTTGTCAAGACAAAAAAAGAGATGGAATAAATTTATATTATTAATATAATGGGGGGCCAGGTTGCAATTATCATCTATATAATATATTATTATAATATGTGTATAAAGAAAGTTTTTTGAACTGTTTAGCCTCTTTGTTTTCTTGTTGTTCCCTGGGCTTTTAGCCTCCTTTTCAAAAAATAAAAATAAAAATGAAAATAAAAATAAAAAGTTTTTTGAACTTTAATTAGGCGATGTTTATACATATAGATTCTGAACTTTACACTATTTGCATGATTTGTTTTTCTATTTTTATCAATTTGGCATTTGTTATCTATTAAGTTTTCATACATTCCAAATCATTTAGAGGAGGAATTTTTATTTTTCTTTTGTGTACTAAATGATGAATTATATATATATATATATATATATATTTACAAATAACAAGAATTCAATACCACAACTACAAGTAAGCTCAAATTCAAACCAAGCATGATGTTGTAAGTAATCTTGTCATTTATGAAAATATTATTACTATTATTATTTAAAATATTACAATAAATTTGAGGTTTAGGGGAGAGGATACGACTGAAATCTACAACTCTCATGGTGTAATCGTGAGGTGTATACCAGTAGACCAATCTTATCTCATCATTTACAAAACCAAAAATGAAAAAGAGAAAACACTCATTCATTTATTTCCTCTTAATCTAATGGTAACAAAGAGAAAATGAAGTGATGGTCGATGACAACCCTTGGATTAGATGAACGGATGTCGATTAACATAACTTAAAAAGGTTGGATACCATTTTCCTTTCACAAAAAGGAAAAAAAAAAAATTGAAAAAGAAAAGAAAAATAGATACTATTTACATTTTGGCTCTTAATTCTTATTTTATGTATAAACTTGATATCAAATTAGATTATTAAATAAATATATAATAAATATTATTGAAAAAAAATAAAAATAAATAAATGATTAAATATAATATTTTGAATGGATAAAATAATTATTTAATTGATATTCAACATATAAACAATTATACTTATCACAAACTTAGCCCTGCATAATAACATATCTAAACAAATGTTAAGGTGTAAAGTTCAAATCTTCTCATTCAAGTAAGATCTATAATGTAAAATAACTTTCTAAAAAGAAAAAAAAAATTAAAAAAGAAAAGAAAACAAAAAACACTCTCTTGTTACTTTTACATCATTTTCATAACCAAATACAATACTTTCTATTTAAAGTAATGTGTTTGAGATTGGGATCATAATGTAATACTAATAATAGATAGTATACTTTTATATTGACTAATTGATGTTTTCTTAATATAAAAAAACAATAATTAAAATAAATAAATAAATAAAAATTGATAGCCACAAACAGCATGATAGTCAGTTAATTAGTCACAGTGATTTTCTCATTATAAGCAGTAAAAATTATGAGAGATAAGAAATTAAAACTAATTTTTTTAAAATAATAAAGATAATAAAAACTCATCAAGAAGTATAGTTTTTTGCTGGTGGTAAATCTAGCCCGAGTCTCATATCCTATGTGGACAGTGTGGCTTGATGTTTGAAGGTATCTGTTACCCACTGTTACATAAAAGAATCGGAAGGCATCTATTACTTGCCATCACATAAAACAACCAGTGGTGTAGCTAGCAATTTAATTTAAGTGGGATATTCTTGGCAAAAATAACAAACAATTTTACCGTAAATACTGCAATATAGTTACTAATTGTTAACTCATTATAATTAATAAAAGTTACCGTTTAATTACGTGCTCTTTATTATTGTTATGTTGTCACCTAATGTTTGGATCTCGTAGGTGACATTTATCCTACTTATCACAATAAATATGGTTTTGTATGTGACCGAAATGACATATTTCTATATACTCCTTCGAGGGTATTGATCTATTGGGAGATTTCATGTGACTTGAGAGCAGTCTATCTATAAAGATAGTTTCTATCGATTTAATCCGATTATTTACTTGTTATTTTGATTTTTGATGCAATTGGGGCTGATTATACCAACATTTTTGAATATGTATAACAAATCTTTTTATTTTTTATTATTTTTTTTAAGTGTTTTTTTTTAAGGCATACAATGTCTTTGTTGTTTTGGAGTTTATTTCAATGAATTTCATTTGTTCTAAATCTTGAATTTTAAATGCAATTCATAGGCAGATATGTCTCTATATTAACATTCATAATTTTTTTTTTTTTTTTAAAAAAAAATTAATGTTTGGGATCCATGAGCTACATTGCTAATTCCTACCCTTCAAAAAAAAAAAATTAATGTTTGGGATCCATGAGCTACATTGCTAATTCCTACCCTTCACCAACCTTTTACAGCTTTTACTACTATTATTATTATTTTATTCTTAAAAAAAAAAAAAAAAAAAAAAAAGGGTGAATTATTGAAGTTTTGAGTCTTTTATAGAAATAAATCAAATAATCATAATAATTTCCACAAACGACAGTCGTGGCTATTGCCTACTGGCTACGAAGAATGAGCATAAAATGGACCCCAACACAATAAACTTCCTCTAACGTCCATTTTGCGTTACAAGACCTAAAAAGGAGATAAAGCATATGAGGGGTACAAACGTAAATTTAATTAACCAAAACCCTATCTGAAGAAAGCCTTACAAAAAATATGGAGGGTATTTTCGTCATTCAGAATCCGATGTCATTTCTGATATTTATATGAAATCTCACGGGCATTTTGTACATATCCACCGTATATATTAAACTGACCACCCCTCTCTCTCATCCTCTACTCTTCTTTTGTCAAATCAATTATAAATCTCTTCTCTCTTCCTCTATCTCTTTATTTCTCTCCCACTCTATATCGTCTCTTAGATAGACTTTGTTTTCCACCGTCAATCACAGGCGGCGCCGTCCCTCTCACCGCCGTCCGTACACCTAGATCCGGTCATCTCTCCGGTTTCCGGTTACCTGTTTCCCGATCCCGATTTTGCCTTGGAAGTCACAAACCGAACCACCCCCCTTCTCTCTTTCTCTCTCTCTCTCTCTCTCTCTTTCTGTCTCTGTCTGTCGTTTTTCCATTTGAACATTTGAAACATTTTAATATTCTTTTTCCTTTTTTCCGTTTCAACTTTTTTTGTTATTTTAAATCTTTTAAAATATTTTATTGTCGTCATTTTACGTTCTTACCCTTCGACTTGACGGTGTTTACTTTCACCCTTCTTTATTTTTAACGGAATTAGCTGATTGGGGTCCTGGCCTGGCCCTTGGGCCATTGGGGACCTGTTTTCAAAACAAGGTTCAAACGTTTCATTCCACTCCCACTTGTGGATTTAAAGATGATTTGACGCTTTTGTCCGTTAGAAAAAATCAGTATTTTAATTTGACGGTTTTGCCCAAATTTACGATTTTATTTTATTTTTTGAAGTACTAAGTTTTTTTTTAAATATTTTGCTGACGTGGCATAAGTTGTGAGGCTATGATGAGTCATCACCCGCGAAGGATTTTGACGCCCCAGGCATCGAGAAAGCGAAAAGAGAGAGAAGCCTTTTACTCATATAAGCTGCCGGCTTCGGCTCAGGCTCAAGCCGCGGCTAATACAACAGCATCGAAAGCGGGTAAGCCGAACTCTGTTTGTTCTAATGGGCTATTAGCCGGGTACATGGCTTATGAGTTTTTAACGAAGGGGACTTTGATGGGGGAGAAGTATGATCCGGCTCGAGCCGAGGCAGTGCCAGTGTCAGGGTCGTCAGCCGAGCCGAGCGTGCAGAAGAAGGAGCACAAGAGTTACGCTGAGGTGGCGAGCATATTGAAAAGTGATGGGGCCCACATTCCTGGTATAGTTAATCCTACTCAACTGTCAAGGTGGATCAAAATGTGACGTGGAGGAATGTAATTGGGCCACAGACTTTGTGTCCGCTTGAAGGAGGCTCTACCGCTCTATCAAATGATGGATCGACGGAGATGGTGACTGGTGAGTCCGTCTCGTAACCTAAAAGAAGCACTGAAATGGGATTTGCTTCTTCTCACAAGAATCTCGAATCGCTGCAAATGACGGGAAACCTTCTTCTGTGTGTTTGTTTATTACTGTTTTTTTTTTCTTTTTCTCTTTTTATGTTGTGTTAGGAATTACAGCGATAATGGTATTTATAATTTTACTGGTTTTCATTTCACGTTCTTGTTGCCATTGCGTTGATAAATGATAATGTTGCATGCATTACATACATATATACATATACATCTGTTGTGGTTGAAGTACCAGTTGATGCATATATTATCGGTGCCATATATATATATATATATATATGGCATGCATGTCGAATTCACAATGGCATATGATATATATATATATATATATATATCACTGAAAAGTGATCATCATCAGATTAAACTTGATAGTTGATAGGTGATATTCTGTTAGATTTATAATAAAGATGGATTTAGATTCTTTCCCCACCTTAACTACTCTCACGTTATCTTTACTTTTATAATCCATTGATACATGTCTGATAAGTAAATCAATGGTACAGATCCAGTGAGGATTGCCATCTCAATCGAATGTATATTTTGTGCAGAAAAAGAAAGAAAGAAGTTGAAGTCGTTTGAAGAATTACATGATAGTGGAAATTTATTGAAAGGATTGGTGGCTGGGGAATTAGTACGAGTCAATTAAGTCTTCAAAATGCATGGAATGAAAACAGATAAAAAAATAAAAAAATAAATAATTTGTCAAAGCAGAAAATTAGTGTACGTAGCTTGATCAATTCTCTTGTATGGAAGTTTCGTAGGTGTTTTATGTTTTTATTGTTGGTTTATGGTCATCTCCTTCCTTGTGATTTCCCACTACTACACAAATTAGCCAATAATGTTTGTCTTATTCTCCATTTTCATTTATGTTGGATACTTTCAATTGGGTTTATTATGATCACAACACCTCTCTATCTCGGATTTGGATCTTCTACTAATCTGATATTTTTCCTGACCTTTTTAAAGTATAGGATTAGTTATTATTAAAGTGGTTATGGAAACCAATCACATCTTGACTATACATACATTGCATTACTTATGTGTCATAAAATTATGTGAGATTAGGAAAAAGATCAGCAAAGAATCCAAATTCCTCCATCACCGCTCATTAATGTTGACTGCCAATCGTATTATTTTATGATTCTATATCACGAGAAAGAAAGAAAGAAAGAAAAGAGGAAGAAATCTCTATATCCCAATCTCCGTTTCACTTAATAATTTGATATATTGAATTAAAAAGTAGTATTTATATAATCCCATAATAATTAATGTAATATCAACTTAACTTATTTCAAATAACTGAGTGATTATTCCTACAGACAACTTTTAAAACAATATTTTTAACTCGATCTAACTATTTCCTCTTTGAAGAATGTGTTATTGGGATGATTTTTCTAATTTAAGAGTTAAGATGTTCATATACATGTGATCACATTCAAATTTAGTTTTGTTTCAACCTAATTACATACGATCTCATACAACTCATATACTTACTAAAATATATCTTAGTGTCAAAGGAAGATAATTTAACCTCGGAAAAAGTGGTTAAAAGTTACTCTCACTTTTGACTTATTCATGAGTCATGACTCATGACCATGGAAATCGTCGATTGATAATTTCCCTTACGTTGGACCCACATGTGCGCCATTTGATCTGACACAATTACGACTTACATTCATGTACGAATTTGGATATTCTATTGATTTGATCTTTTTCCTCACCGTACTTAATTTCATGACATATAAACATTGTAATGAATATGTGATTGAGAAGTGGATGCTTTAAAAAGGTCAAGAAAAAAATCAGATAAATAGAAGATCAAAATCCTATATTGTAGGTATAGGTCAGAACTCAAGTTGTATAACTACAATAAGGGATTGATAAACTTAATTAAAGTGAATTTAAAAATAAATAATAAAAATAAATAAACCTAGAAAAATTACATGTTTGAAATATTGTTGGTTAGAGTTGGTTAAACCAATTCGAAAAGCTAAGTTACATAAAACTAAAAGTGGGAAATAAAGTTGGAAGATTATTATAAATGAATGATAAAATTAATTGAAATAAGTTAAAAAAAAAAAAATAGAGAAATTTAAGCTAGTTTTTGTTATTAGTTAAATGAATTTAAAAAAAAAAAAAAAAAAAAAAGAAGTTACATATATGTCAAAACTTTTGTTGAAAAATTAAAATATACAATTGATAAGTTTAATTAAACCGACTTTCAACTAAAAGCTTATAAATGAATTTAAGAAAACTAAAAAGTTACATAGATGTTAGCAATTTTATTGGAAAATTAAAATAAATAATATTAGATTGTCCAGAATATTTATCCAAAATCACGTCTAAATGATATAGCATATGAGTTGTTAAGATCATGTAAATCAAAAGATTTTGTTGAGAGCGATATAATATTGACAACTCATATGCCACATCATTTGAGTATGATTTGAGCAACGTAAAATTACTCAATTAAAATATGCGATTGATAAGTTTAATTAAACTGATGTGTCATGTGAGTTGTCAAGATCATATAAATAGGAGTGATATAATATTAACAATTCACGTGCAACATTATTTAATCATGATTTTGGAGCTAGTATTACTCTTAATAAAATTAATTGAAGTAAGTTAATTTAAACAAACGAGAAAAAAAGTAAAAAAAATTTAGAAAAATTAAAAGTTTAATTAAACTAATGTCGATGAGGGGAACTCTAAAATTTACACAAAATTTTGACCATTGGATTACAATGGCATGTCTTGTTAAGATGAACTCATACACATAAACACAACAACAATTATACACCTCAAATTAACAATTTGGTTGCTGTTGCCTGAGTTGAATTATTGAATCGATTTTCAAAAATCTAATATTGTTGATTGAACTTTGCATTCAAGTTTCTGCTCTATTTTCTATAATTAACAACTTCACTAATGGAGACGAGAAATTTAAACAAAAAAACAAAAAGTTTAATATGAAGTCAAAACTTTTAGTTGACTTAATACTAGTCAAACCCACTCCATCCATTCTCAAAGGAAAACCTGTAACCAACCAAACCAAGCCTATTTAATGTGGAATCAGTAGAAGAAGGATATTAAGCTGTCCAAATTATTTATTTAAAATCATACTGATGTGATATATGAATAATCGTGACAACAAAATCAAAGATCCTCAAATAAATGAAAGGGTTTTCGGTGCAACCGATGTACGGTGAATCTTTCATTGTGATTGTGTCATGTGGCATAATAATAAATACTTGTTTGATATAGAAAACAAATACACAAGAATTGTAAGCTCTCAAAATAGATAATATCTATTACAAATGGGCAAAGGCTTTATACATATATCTATTAATCTGGGATCAAGTATTTTTTTTTTAAATTTTCATCATTGGTAAGATTCGAACCGTTTACTTAGAAGTCATTGACCCAAGCCCCAAACTTGTCCATCTACCAACTGAGCTACACCCTGTTGGCAATGGGCAAAGCCATTTAAATGAAGACAAACAACTTATCTTTTTTTTGGTTGAATGGTTACAAGTAATTCATAATTTAGGGAAGGAAATACGACTCAAATCTATAAATTCAATAGTGTAAGTGTGAGGAATATAACATACCACTGAACCAACCTTGTCTTATTATAAAGTCTGGGGCCGGAATAAGACGGGATTCTAACGCATTATTCGACATAATATTTACAAATTCAATGTTTCAAATCCCTTTACTTTCAAAGAATGATGTATCATATTGATGTATTGTGCTAAAAGCCTAAAAGGGTTAAACCCCACTTGATAATTATCAGATCCACTTGAAATGATTGAACAGAAGAAAATGAATGATTTGGATAAACATTATTTTTTTTTTCTCATGTTGAATCCTTTCAAGTTTCACCTAATAAACAAAAGGAAGCTACACTACACTACACTTTTCTTTCCTTTCTCTTTCAGTATTTTTTTCCTGCCTACTTTTCTTCACTTTTTCCATTTTTCCAAACACAGTATTAATCTTCTTCAACACTGCTAGCAGTTGGCATGTTGCCATCAAATAAATTTCTGAAACTTCTATTTAATTTCGAACAGGCTTTCGAACACTGATTATACAATGGAAGATAAATCTAAAAGCATTTCCACTAAGAGTCCTGAGCATATAAAGACAGAAAAAACAAGGGGTTCCTTCATATCTAGTCCTTTTTTATTGCAGCTGATCTTGCTTTCAGATTGAGAAAGATTGCCCTGAAGTCAGTTAACAAGCAGAGTTAATTAGAATCCATTAATATAACCAAATACTTCATGCACAATATCATAAAAAGTGACAGGCAAGCAAGACGTGCATGCGTGTGTGCATGTCAAATGAAAATAATAATAACATTTTCATGTGTCATATTTGATAGCAGCCAATACAGAATCTGGATATAGTAGGTTTACAACTTCTGCAGAATATTTTTAGAGCCATATATAATATTGACGTTTCATGTAAATTTCCTTTCTCCATCTGTATGTATTTAGCTACATTGCTCTAGAGTTAGTCATATTCATTCAAAAAAGATTGAAAAAAGGAAAAAGACACGGGGATGTAAGGTACTTGCTAGTATACTTCTTGATGGTTTCAATTAAGAAATAGAATGTTATAACTTCAACAATCGAATATGTTTTGTCTAAGTTCGTGTCATGTTTAGTCTTAGTCGTTGGTATGCCATCCCAAATATAATCCTAAATTATCCTTGCTTCGTGATTCAAAAATATATTTTTTTCAAAACTACGAGAAAATTTAAGTTTCTAGAATGAGTTAGATAAAATCAAATAAAATAAAAAATTATAATTTTTCCTAGTTTTTATATTTTAAACTATATTTTAAAATAGTATCTAAAAAAAGGTTTCTGGATACAATCCAAAAACTTAAACCAAACAATGTGTTTGAAATTTTCCTGTATCCCTTCGTTTTAAATGCAAGGAATTGTACTAGGATTCTATGTTAAATATTCCCTAGATTAACATGGATCTATAAATAAATGATAAGAAGCGCAAGGATATGGGAGCACACCAGCATGAGGCAACAAAGCTGTGAAACAAAACTCGGAATTGAGGAGGCATGTACTGGTAGTTCACCCAACCAACAATAGGCCAAAACTGCAAGTCATTGGCATCATAATATTACTAAATTTGCATACCATCATTAATTGATTTTGTGTAATACCGGAAAATATGGTTTGTATTTTCATACCTTCCAAGCAGTCAACTGAACAGAAGGGTAGTCCTTTCGAACTTTATTCTTGACAAAGCCAAAGGGCCTTCCTGCAACACCAGATAATTGCTTTAATTGGTAACCAAATAGTTAATATTATATGAACAGATCAATGTGTTCACTTCAAGAACTAAGCCATATTCATTTTACATCTTATGGCACAGGCATACTTACGGGATGTCTAATAACAACGGAGAAGGTCAATCGGCTCAACGCAAAAAGAGTATCTAACAGGATAGGGACAAGCAATTGCAGGAAGAACATATATGATATAGCAAACTAAGATTTGATATGTTATTTTAATACACAAATAATTTACTATACAATCATGCGCATTGTTTCCATTCAAAATGGCAAAGATATCTGATAATTATATGGTCTAATCAGAACTAGAGAAAGTAACCTACTTTTGTATGTCAGGTCAGCACGCCACAATAGAATATTAGTAAAATGAAATAGTTTCCAAACATTCAAGCACACCATAGCACTCGAACAGTTGTCCACCAGAGTCATTAACTGGGTTCTCCATTTTCTGTTAGGTGGTTTACTTAAAACAAATGGGGCAGCAGCTTTTTCTTCTCTAATTTAGATTGGGTTTCCGATAGTGTACATGGTTGAAGGAAGTGATGTTTTAAGCATATGCATTTGTAAGCACAACCAAAACTATTTTCAAACAATGCAACAATCCTATCTATAGCTCTCCACCAAAACTACATAATTCTGGCAGAACAAATTCATATTCAAAGACCTCCACTATGGATTTCTGTCTTTAATGTACAGAAAATTTCAGAATTATGCATTTTTTTCCTTTCCCAATGATGATGTTATAAATATGCATTCGCAATTAGTAAATAGATTGGTTTTACTTATTTTCAGTTTCACCTAAGTAGTAATAAGGTGGAACTACCCACCACGGATAGCCTGCAATTTAATTGTTACCATCTGTTCCCTAAACTGAACTGCAATTAGGGCCTAACAAAAATTTACTAAGACTAAATCAAATTTAAGGATCCTAGCAATTGTATCTTAACCACTTTTCCCATTTAATGAGAGAGGAGCTGAACCTAAGAGCTAAACTAATTGCTATTTCAAATAAATAGCTGCTGTCTAAATTTTCATATGTGACCTCTGAAGAAAACACTCAAAGAGCCAGCTCTCGATGAAATTTTGGTGGAAGGCAAAGCTTAAAGCTAGGAACAATTGACTCTTAGTCTTAGGCTTGCAATTCAAGAATCATGATTGACTTTCATCTAAACTGAAATTGTGGAAAATCACTTAAAAAATAGCTAAGAGGAACAAGGAAAGACAAGATGCACACATAATTATACAGAACAACCGATCCTGTTCATTTGATCGCAAACCAACCACCATTTTATCGGAAACAATTCAAAAGCGAAGGGGAACGAATATGATTACAGAATTCTAATAAAATACTGTAGATTCAGAAGCAATTATAAGAACACACCAAAGATGGGGCATATAAACTGAAGAAATTAATTCACAGATGCACACACCTTCAATCACCAACCCATAGTACATCATGAAAAGCATGTTGTTCCACGGTGACGAAGTTAGTTGTTCCAACAACACCTAATTAGTCAAGATTTTAACTTTCAGTCATCCATTAGAAGAATTTGAATCCAAGCACATGAAAAAGTATAGTTATCTAACAAAGAAATTGAACCAAAATAAATGAAGTACCTTCTTTGCAACAGTTTTATTGTCATTCTTTCCCTTGAAAATAATATCCATCAATTTGTGAAGGAAATGCCCAAATGGTCCTCCATATGCAAAGCCATAAAGCTGCAAAAACAATTTATATATTTGATATTGAACAAGATTGGCATTAAATCAAACACTAAAAGTACAACAACATAAAGGAATCAAATATTGGTCCCTGATAATATGATGGGGAAAAAATCAATTTCTTTGGCTTATAATGTTTTTTAGGAATCATGAAAAAAAAAAATTTTATAAAAAAAATCAATTCAATAACTTGGTAATCAGGTGATTCATTAAGCCGTGAAAACCATAAAAAACTATATATATATATTATATACACCATTCCTTATTGTTAATTTTCCTTCATATTATCGGCTGCCAAACAAAAGGTAATAGTTTGATGATTCAGATTTATTATATTTAAAGAATAATGAAAGTCAACGTTTACCATCATAAGCAACAATCTTCTGATTTGAAGCTTCTTGATCCCTGAAATTTTCTGGGCAACTGCATCACTAAACCCAGCTAATACCCCAGCTGTAATCGCCTAATAACCACACAACAATCAAATTAAGAACTTATTACCAACTTAGAAAAGACCAAAAAAAAAAAAAAAAAAGTCCCATTAAGACAAAAATATGATAAAGAGAACAAAAATAAGAAAAACAAAAACATGGGTATTGATTGATTGTGACAAAGAACAAACCTTGGTTCTGAGTGGGTGGACTTGGAGTTGAATAAGATATTTTCTCCAAGCATCTTTGGTTATATCAGACATGGTGGCTGCTGTTGATCAACCTTTTTCCAAGGGAAAAAAAAACTCCCTCTATATCTTTATCTGTGAAAGATTGAATCTTGAAATCAGATTTCTTTCAGAGAGAACATGTTGTTTGGATTTTGGAATGAATGAGAAACAGAAAGGAGAAACTGGGTTTAAATTGCCACCGATGCTAGACAACTCAAAAAGTCAATCCAAATTTCAATTCAAATTACATGGTAAACGGTTTTTTTTATTCAAATGACACGTCATCTGTGATGATGACAACTCTTATCATATTATTTGGCTTAATTATTATGTACAATGATAACAACTCACTTATTACATTATTTAAATTAATTATTTAGATTGTAAATCATTACTTTTAAACTATCATGTCAGCAGATAACTCTTCCAGGTTAACGGCTTGAATTCTACCGATAACGAAAGCTTTCGAAAAACTACCTGATTCAAAAACAGCTTGAATTCTACCGATAACGAAAGCTTTCGAAAAACTACTTAGTTCGAATTAATAGATATTGAGAAAACAAAAAATTGGTTTTAACTTTTAAACTTAAGAGTAACGACAACCAAGTATCTGGTAGAGGAGAAAAACTTGAGTGCACCTAGTGTACCATTCAACAGGTGGAATCAGCCACTAATATAATGACACATCACTATATATCAGTAGTTAATAAAAACAAAAACTTACATATAGTGGTGTGTCAGCATTTCCGTGGCTGGAGTCAGTTGTTGAATGGTGTAACAGAACCACTGAATATTTTATAGGCCGGACTAGCCGGTAGAGGCCAAGACCGAAGACCAGAACATAACCCTTTTTCTGATTATTACAACGATTTGACGTTGTCACAGAGATCTCTGTGTCCCTACTTTGAAAAGTGTTCAACAAAATGTTTCACGTGCATTTTTTTTTTTTTTTTTTTTTTTTTTTTAATGTTATTCCTTTTCTGCAAAATAAAAAAAATAAATTTTTTTTTATAGGAAGTTTGTTTGGCTGGTTCCCAGTCCTGTTGTTTCTTTTTCTTTGTAATGTTTGGTTTATCTTTCAAAAAAAAAAAAAAAAAAAAGATTTTATAAGTCTTTGGGAGTGTATTAAATTAAGATTTTCAAGGAAATTTAAAGACTTTATAAATCTGGGTGTATTTAATTTAGACATTTAAAGACTTTAAAATAGTCTATATTAATACAATGATATTCGATTCAGATTTTTATGGACTTTTAAAGAGTCTTTCCAAATTCGAGTGTATTGAACTAGAACTTTAAAAATGTCTGTAAAAATCAAGAATTTTCTTAAATCATGGATTTTGGTGGACTTGATGGTGAGAAGTATTAATATCAATTATCAAAGGCCATAAAAGTCCAGCCTTCTCCTCAAGGATTTTAGTGGACTTTATGTGTTTTCGAAATATAAAAAGGCTGGTTGGAATCCCTCTATTTTGACAAATGACTAGAATTCGTAAATTTATTTGGGAGGGTTTTTCAATCTAGAAAATTATGAAAAATTATCTGGAAAGTTTTGTGATTTATAAATGAGTAAAAAAATTGTTATAATTTTTGGAGTAGACAAAGGTCAATATTGATTTCTGCTTGACAGATTCAAGAAACAAGAAAAGAATGAATGTTTTCACATACAAATTATCATGAATTAAATTGATAATTTTATTGTAGCATGTCCTATATGTCTAGATTATCCATGTTAAATTTTGTAAGATTTAAAGCTGATGAGAATTAATTAAAAATTGTGGATTAAAGGGTGGTCAGTTGTGATCGACAAGGTTTGGGTTAGGGTTATGCTTTTTTTCAATATTTTATGTATAGCTTTGCTTAGTTATTCGATTAGTTGATTATTGTTTGTTTATATGATTAGTTGAATATGCATATGTTTTATTATTGTTTGCTTGGTTAGTCGATTAGTTCATTATTGTTTGTTTATAATCGTTCATCGTTTATATTATTTATGGTTCTTTATAGTGTTGTGTGAATGAAAGATTTACTTCGTTTTTGGTTCATATATCTGTCTATAGAATGAGTTATTTCGTTCATTTTAATTCATATTTTTTAGTTCATATTTCAGTTTGTTTTAAGTAGTTCAGTGATGATATCTATTAGATGGTTGGTCAATTTTCTTACGTGTTTATTGTAAATTGTATTTGTAACTTGATAATGATTTTATTAGGTGGATAGATGTTCGTTTATATAATGTCTCAATCAAGCATGTATGGAGAGAATGAACTTGAGAAATACGAAATGGAGGGAGTGGAAATTGGGGGGGAAGGAATAGAGGTAGATGAAATTGACGAAGAAGAAATTGATAGGGAAGATATGGATATTAAAGAATTTGAGAAAGATAATGAAGTGGATCTTGAACCGGTTAATGAAGTTAATCATGAACCAGTTTTCCAAATGCAAGAACAACAACGACCTAAGGTTAATGAATGGGAAGATGTTATAGCTTTAAATATGTGGATGGATGCAGGACAAAATAATAACAATGAGAATCAATGAAGATGAGTTATGAATGTTGAGTATCTTCCTTTTAATTTTGCTCTCGAAATTGTTATAAACTATGTCACTTTCTTTCATTTGTGATTGACGTTAGTAATTGAGTGGAAATTATTGTCGTTAGTTTTTTTTTTTTTTTTTGGTGTGCAATGTTTATTTATACGTGAAGTTTTATGTATTCATATGTTATTTTTTGGGGTTTATCAAGAAAGTTGAGATTTTTCTAAAAATTAAGGTTTGAAATGGAGCTTCTCTTCGGTTGATTGATTGGGCTATATAGTAGTATGATTCGTCCATCTATAATAGAAGCCTGAGATAACAAATCTATGAAAATCTGAGATAAATGTTTAAATAAATTCATAAAAGTCTAAGATAGATGTCTAAGCAAATCAATGAAAATCTATGTGGATTTATAAAAGTCCGTAGAAATCTATGAAAATCTATCAATTAAATAATGTCTTTAAATGTCCTCAAGAATCCTAATTGAATACATCCTCCATAATTAATAATTTTATATAGTTAAATAAGATCATCTCCAATAAAGAGTGAGAGCTATATTTATATTTGGGTCTTAAATAGCATCGAGAGTGATTCTTATATAAACTTTTACTTCAGTGGGACTGAGAGTAGGGATGGCAATGGGGTGGGTTGGGACGGGTCAAGGCCGCCCCAAACCTGAAACCCGGTTTTCAACGGTTGCCCCAAACCCATTCCAAACCCGACCCATAACCCGAATGGGTTTTCAATTTCCGCCCTAAACCCGATCCGTTTGGGTCAAGGGTGCCCCAAACCCGACCCAAATGACCCGATTCATTTACATAAATTTAAATTTAATATAACACGATAACTAAGTTTAACAAACATTAAATTCATTCGTAAAGTACAAAATACAAATCTCAAAATGACTTGAACAAAAATACAAAATATATACAACATTTTCGGTATTAATAAAATCCATTTAACATCTTCATTAAAATAGTTTAAACATAAAAAAATAAAATAAAAAAAAAATAAAAATTCAAATTGTTTTCTTTCAAATTGTTTTCTTTTCAGCCAACATAGGGTTTTCTTTTTTCTTTTCCTTTTATATTTAAATATATATATATATATATTAAATATATATATTCCGGGTCAAACGGGGCAGGTCAGGTCAAAAGGGACCGCCCCATACCCGACCCGGTAACCCGGCCGGGTCAAGAAATGTGCCCAAACCTGTCCCGTTACCCATTTTTACTACCCCAAACCTGCCCCAAACGGATCGGGGTCCTATGGGTTTGGGGCGGGTCGGGGATTTTTGCCGTCCCTAACTGAGAGAGATATTTTTATAACAAATTTAATTATGCTTTATTTTTAATAAATGGTCAATAAATTGTAATTTATAAATTTTAATGTTGATAAGAATAATACTATTGTAAATTTCTCAATGAAATCTTTACATAGTACTAATACTTAATATATTTAAATAATTTTAAATTATTACCAAGTTTGATAGCATTATAAAATTTAGTTTTAAAATAAAGAAACATGGTAAAATTTAAATTTCATATATTAGAAAACACTCAACATAAACACAGAAATAAAGAAAAACTTGTTACAACATGTGTGTGGTTTTCCACCAAATACTTTCTTCTTGGCTTATTGAAGAAGCCAGCCCACGTGGAGGCTCTACTTTCTTCAACTACATGCATGTTGAATAGTAGTCTTTTGCTTGTCTTGTTTTGATTGGCCTTCCCCACCTATAAGTATGTGTAATTTTTTTTTGTTTCTTTTCTTTTGGATGTAATCTGAAAAGCTTCTTCTTGTATCTCTAAAGAAACAATACAAAGGCAATCAAAGGCAATATATTCTTTCGTTTTTCTCTCTTCTCTCACCTGATGTTTTCATCTTTATTATTTATTATTCACCTTATTCATTATTCACTTTATGAATCTATTGTTTCAATTTTATTTTAACACGTTATCAGCACGATGCTGTTATTTCCAAAACCTGAAGCTTCTGAATTTATTACCACTAAAACCTGAAGTTCCTAGATTTATTTTTAGAACCTGAAACTTCTGAATTTATTATTACTATAACCTGAAGCTTCCAGATTTTTATTTATTAATACCAGAATCTGCAGTTCTGGATTTACTTTTTTCGCATTTATTATTACACATTTTATTTTGCGATTTTTATTTAAACAATTTGGTCACTCATCCCGAACCTGAAGTTTATGGATTTATTTACTTACAAATATTCCTTTATATATCTGAATATTTAAATTCCTCGGATTTTTATCAGACCAGAAGTTCTGACTTTGATTATGATTTTCAGATAACCAAAAGCTGTAATAATGCCAAAGTTTGCAAGTTTGAAATTTGATGCACTAGAAGTGTTTGGGGACAGTTACATGTCCTGGGTTATTGATGCCAAATTACTCCTAAAATCAGAAAGCCTGTATTACACTATTGAAAATAAGGCCGAGGCATATGAACAAGACAAATCTACAGCCATGGTTATTATCTGTCACCATCTGCATGAGGATCTAAAAGCCCAATACCTAACTGTCTCAGAACCAGAAGTTCTATGGCAAAAGTTGAAAGAGATTTGACAACCAACCCGATGTTGCATTAACAAATGCCAGGTATCAGTGGCAACATTTACGCTTTCAAGACTTTAGATCAGTCTTTGAGTATAATTCTGCTTTATTCAAAATCACTACACAGCTGAAATTGTGTGGTCAAGATGTAACAGAAAATGATATGTTGGAAAAAACATTTTCAACCTTTCATGCCTTGAACATGATATTACAACAGCAATATCGAGAACGTCGATTCTCAAAATATTCAGAGATGATCTCATGTCTCTTGGTTGCAGAGAAAAATAACGAACTCTTAATAAAAAATCATGAATCACGCCCGACCGACACTACAGCATTCTCAGAAGTGAATGTTAACACTATTGGAGGACATACTCACGGTCGTGGTCGTGGTCGTGGTTGTGGTCCTGGTCGCGGTCCCTACCGTGGTCGTGGTCCTAGCCATGGTCGTGGCCGTGGCCGTGGTCAGGGTCATGGAAGAACATATGGTTATTTTTGTCCGGGTGGTTATAATCAAAATAATGAAAACACTCTCCAGAAATGGAATGTTTATAAGGCCAGACCAGATAAAGGGAAGAGTATCCAAAAAAGGCCTAAGAAAGATGATAGAATCTGTTTCAGGTGCGACTGTCATAATCATTGGTCACGTACATGCCATACACCTAAACATTTAGTTGAGCTTTATCAAGCATTGATCAAAGAAAAAGAAAAGGGGAAGAATCCTGAAACCAACTTCATGGAAGATTCAGATTTTATGGATATCATCCAGTTTAATGTTTTTGATTTCCTAAATGATCTGAATGATAAAGTGACCACTTCAGTTGGTGATGGAAATGTCCATACCAATTAAGTACTGCTTGTAATATTTTTTGTTATCATGTGAAATACTTATGTAAATATTCCTTATGTAATATATATTTTTGATCACTCTATATGATATGCACTTTTTTTTCTTTTTTTTTTTGTGAGTAGATACGTCTTTAAACAATAAGTTTGGTGATATTAAAAAGCAAGGTACAGGGATATATGTCTAGCCGATAATGCAACGACACATACGATTCTGCGGAATCAGAAATACTTTCTGAATTTAATCTTGCTCAAAGCAAATGTTAATACAATATCAGGTCTAGCAGATCTGATAGAAGGCTCTAGTAGAGCCGTGATATTGCTACCAAACAATATTAAAATATGTATCAATGATGTTTTATATTCAAGCATATCCAGAAGAAATTTACTTAGTTTTAAAGATATACGGTGTAATGGATATCACATAGAAACTATAAATGATGAAAATATTGAGTATCTGTGCATTACTTGTCATAATTCAGGCTAAAAACTCATTATGGAAAAGCTGCGTGCTTTATCATCTGGATTATATTACTCTTATAAGAGGTGTAGAAGTTTATGCAGTTATGAACTAGAAGTTCTTAGACCCAAAAATATTTATGCTTTGGGTCTTGGTCACCCGAGATCTACAATGATGCGTGGAATCATTGAAAATTCTCATGGACATCCATTAAAGAACTAGAAGATTATTTTATCCCACGAAAATTTATGTACTATAAGTTCACAAGGGAAATTAGTAATAAAACCATCATATTTTAAGGTTGGCTTTGAATCCCCGTCATTTCTACAAAGGATTCAAAGGGACATACGTGGACCTATTCATCCACCAAGTGGACCGTTCCACTATTTTATGGTCTTAGTTGATGCATCCATCAGATGGTCACATGTTTACTTATTATCAACACGTAATGTTGCTTTTGCAAGATTACTTGCACAAATTATCAGGCTTCGGGCACATTTTCCCGATCATCCGATTAAGTCAATATGTCTTGATAATGCGGGTGAATTTACTTCCAAGACATTAGATGAATATTGTAAATCAGTTGGGATTGATGTTGAACACCCAGTTCCACATGTTAATACTCAGAATGGATTAGCAGAGTCACTTTTCAAGCGTCTCCAGGTAATTGTAAAAATTTTATTATTACGAACACAATTACCAATTTCTGTTTGAGGACATGCTATTTTACATGCTATTACATTAATTCATCATCGTCCCACTGCCTATCATTAATATTCACCAGGTACAACTTGTATTTAGCCATCAAATAGATATTTCTCATCTGCGTACTTTTGATTGTGCAGTATATGTCCCAATTGCACCTACATATAGAACTAAAATGGGACCCCAACGATGTTTGAGAATATATGTTGGTCTTGATTCACCATCAATTATTAGGTATCTTGAACCTTTGACTGATGATCTTTTTACTACACGATTTGCTGATTGTCATTTTGATAAAAGAATTTTTCCATCATTAGGGAAAAGAAAAACTTCTCTTGAAGAGAAGCGTGAACATTCTTGGAAAGTTCCTAGTCTAATTCATCTTGACCTATACACATCTCAATGTGAGAATGAAATACGCAAGATAGTTCATCTTCGAACAATAGCAAATCAGTTACCAGATGCATTTACAGATGCTACTAGGGTAACAAAATCATACATCCCAGCTGTTAAAGTACCAACACGGATGATTGTTCTAGAAGAACGATCTAAACAAATAATAGCAAAATAATCATCTGTTGTACATCAGAAGCGTGGTAGGCCACTTGTTTCAAAGATATTGTTCCCGGGAGGAAGAAAACAAAATACCATGATCATATTTCTGAAATTATAAATAAATCTAATTTATCTAAATTAACTCTACAAGAGCTAGATGTCTCTAAAAGGACACAAGAAACCCCTGCAGGGGAAGGAATCTCTGAAGAGATACAAGAACATAGAAATGAGGAAATTTCTATAAATTATACGAGAGGAATTTGGAATCGTGAAGAAACAATCATCGATAATATATTTTTGTACACAATGGCTACTGAAATTTTAAATGATGACTATGAGCCTCATAACCTCGACGATTGTAGGAAAAAGTTCGATTGGCCTAAATGGAAAGAAGCAATTTAAGCAGAATTGACTTCATTAGCCAAACATAAAGTATTTGGATCAATAGTCCAGACGCTTGAAGATGTCAAACATGTTGGATACAAATGGATTTTTGTATGGAAACGTAATGAGAAAAACGAGGTGGTGCGATATAAGTCACGACTCGTAGCATAGGGTTTCTTATAGAGACATAGTATTGATTTTGATGAGACGTATTCACCAGTGATGGATACAATTACGTTTCGATTTCTGATAAGTTTGGCTGTCTTAGAAAGACTTGAAATGCGTCTTATTGACGTAGTAACTGCCTATCTATATGGCTCACTCGATTTCGATATTTATATGAAAATCCTTGAAGGATTTAGAATGCCAGAAGCATACAACTCGAAACCTCCTAATTTGTATTCAATTAAAATATAAAGTTCCTTATATGGATTAAAACAATTTAAACGCATATGGTATAGCCATCTCAGTGAATATTTAATTAAAAAATGATATATTAATAATCCTATATGCCCATGTATCTTCATAAAGAAATCAAAATCTTGATTTGCTATTATAGCAGTTTATGTTAATGATATGAATTTAATTGGAACTCCTGAAAAACTTCTGAAAACTGCTGAATATTTGAAAAGAGAATTTGAAATGAAAGACCTAGGAAGGACAGAATATTGTTTCGGCCTGGAGATTGAGCATAAATCAAACGAAATATTTATCTATCAATCAGCATATGTTGAAAAGATTCTAAAATGATTCCATATGGACAATGCTCATCCATTAAGTACTTCTATGATTGTTATAACTCTTGATCTTAAAAAAGATATATTCCAACCAATTAAAGATGGTGAAAAGATATTTGATCCTGAAGTATCATATCTTAATGCAATTGGTGTTTTATTATATCTGATTTAATGTACTAGACTAGATATTGTATTTTCAGTGAATTTGCTTGCTAGATTCAGTTCAGCGCCAACTCGAAGACATTGGAATGAGATTAAACATATTTTTTCGTTATCTTCGTGGAATGAAATATTTAGGATTATATTATTCAAAATCTAACAACTTTTCAAGTTTACTTGGTTATGCTAATGCCGGGTATCTATCTAATAAATCTCGTTCACAAACGGGATATGTTTTTACCTATAATGGCACATCAATCTCCTAGTGCTCCACAAAACAAACTCTTGTTGCTACATCCTCTGATCATTCAGAGATCCTCGCACTTCATGAAACAAGTCGAGAATGTGTTTGGCTAAGGTCAGTTATTCACCATATTCAAAATACATGTGGATTTTCATTATCTACAGGGATACCGACACCAATATTTGAAGATAATACGGCTTGTATTGCTCAAGTTAGAGGGGGATATATCAAAGGAGATAGAACCAAACATATTTCTCCTAAATTCTTCTATACTCATGAACTTCAACAGAGCTGACAGATTGATGTTAAACAAATACGGTCTACAGATAATCTTGCAGATCTATTTACCAAGACATTGCCAACATCAAATTTTGAGAACCTAGTATATGGGATTGACATGCATTGACTCTATAAATTACATGATTGATATTGAAGTTTCATTCATGGGGGAGCAAAATTTTGAATAAGACATATGTGTACTATACTCTTTTTCCTTCTACCGGATTTTGTCCCACTAGATTTTACCGGAAAGGTTTTAATGAGGCAGTTCTGAACACATCCACACCACTTGATCTAGAAGATCATTGTATATACTTTTGCTAAGGTTTTTGTCCCACTGGGTTTTTCCTAGCAAATTAAAATATAAATTGTGGAAATCCAAGGGGGGGTGTTACAACACGTGTGCAGTACGTGTGTGGCTTTCCACCAAATACTTTCTTCTTGGCTTATTGAAGAAGCCAACCCACGCGGAGGCTCTACTTTCTTCAACTACATTCATGTTGAATAGTGGCCTTTTGCTTGTCTTGTTTCTTCAACTACATTCATGTTGAATAGTGACCTTTTGCTTGTCTTGTTTTGATTAGCCTTCCCCACCTATAAGTATGTTTAATTTTGTTGTTTCTTTTCTTTTGGATGTAATCTGAAAAGATCCCTCTTGTATCTCTAAAGAAACAACACAAAGGCAGTCAAAGGCAATATATTCTCTCGTTTTTCTCTTTTCTCTCACCTGATGTTTTCATCTTTATTATTTATTATTCACTTTATGAATCTATTGTTTCAATTTTATTTTAACAAAACTAAGATTTTCTTATAACTTTTCAGATTTTGTTGTTGTTGATTTTTCTGATATTTTTTTGAATAAAAACTATATTTATTTTGAATTTTAATGTTTAAAAAATTGTAGACCCTTCATCTCCAATAGTCAAAAAAATCCGGCCCGTCCATTTCTAAAAGTCAATAAATCCAGTTGGGTCCCACACATCTCTCTCCTCATCATTGTCTAGGTCCCACCAAAACTATCATCTTCATGGGTCCTACCATTTAACTCTTACTTTCAATTTAACTAAGTCTATCTCCAGTAGAGTTTAAGACTTGAGAGTTATAGTTATATTTAGGTATTAAATAGTACTGAGAGTGATGCTTAAATGTACTTTTACTCCAGTGGTGCTGAGAGTGATATTTTAGTAGCAAATTTAATTATGCCTAATTTATAATAAATGGTCATAAATTGTAATTTATAAACTTTAATGTTGATAAAAATAATACCATTGTCAATTTTGCAATAAGATCTTTAAAATGATACTAATATTTAATATATTAAATATTTATAAATTATTACCAAGTTTGATAACATTAAAAATTTAATTTTTAAATAAGGAAAAATCATAAAATTTAAATTTCATAGATTAGAAAACAGTGAACATAAACACAAACATAATGAAAAATTGTATTATTAGAAAGTTTAGGAACTCAAACTATAGATGAATGTGATGTAAAATTATGTGAGAATAGAGTGTGTGTGTGTGTATATATATATATATATATAGACAATTTTGAAAAACTAGCCGTTGGAAGGTTTTTTATATTTTTCTATAATAATTTTTTTTGGGGATTTTTTGTTGATTTTTTTAATTTTTTTGGATAAAGTATATTTATTTCAAATTTTAATGTCTGAAAAATTGTAGACTGTCCATCTCCAATGATCAACAAATCTGATCTATCTATCTCCAACTGTCAACAAATCCAACTAGGTCCCACACATCATCTCTTTTAATTATGATATGGGTCCCACAAAACATCAAAAATATCATTATTTTATTCATCCAACACATAGGTCCCACCACCTTGCACATGGGTCACACCATATAACTCTCACTCTCACATTTACTAAATATAACTCCAAATAACTCTCAACATATTTTAACTCTCACTTTAACTCTTTGTTGGGGATGGTTTTGAGACTTAAAATAAGTATATAGCTCTCTACTGGAGATGACCTAAATATAACTCAACCAAATAACTCTCAACCTATTTTAACTCTCCATTTGGGGTAATTTTGAGAGTTAAAATAAGCATATAAACTCTCCATGGGAGATGGCCTAAATGATAAGAAATACAAATATTAGATAAACAACAAGTTATTGATTGTGTAGCATTATTCTTTGGTTAGAATTTAAAATATTTTAAAAGCTTGGATGTATTCAATTTAGGTTTGTAAAGAGTCTATCAAAGTATGGTATATTGTATTTAATCCAGATTTGTAAAGACTCTAATCCAAATAAATCTTGGTGTATTCAATTCTAACTTATTGACTTTACATATTTTGGTTAAGCAGTGGAATTTGAAGGATTTTGATGGATTTAAATCTCGCGTAAAACAAATTCATCAAACTCTAGATTGAATACACACATGGCAATTAGTTGATTTTCGAACTGTGTTTTATGTATAATTTATTTTCAATACATATTGTTTTGATTTTGTTGAGGCCAATCATATTTATTTTAATTCCCTATCCATTTCTTTGATTCTCCCAATTAAATAAATAGAATTTGATCATTGTGATCCAAAGAGAGTCCATTACCTAATTTATATTTTTAAACTTCTATTCTTAAAATTGTTACAATATTGATTTAAAAACTTTAAGATTGAAATTTATTTAATATAGATTATCTTGTATAGTTATAGATTTTGTATAACATCTCCTCTCTTACAATTTTATGCTTAAAGTATAATGTTAATGCCAAGGTTTGAAGCTTGAAGATCACCTTTGGTTGAGGTTTCCTAATTGAATCTGGTTACTACACCAAAGTGATATCAGAGCTCTCGGTGTCAAGGTTTGCAATGGTGAACGGTGGAAGCAATAGCCCGCCTGACCGGTGGTGTAGATCACAGTCTGACAGAACTATGGAAGTCATAGATAACCCTTGAACAAAAGGTTGATACAATCGTAGGGAATTTGCATCAATCTAAGTGATCTATTATAATTGAATATAGAAAAACTTATATTCAACGGTGCTCATATTATCAATCACCGAGCTATATTAAACGCAGTGTTCTAGTATGCGATAGGCGCTATGAGTACAGTGGACCACCGCCTAGCGCCTAGTAGGGGTGACTCGGTTTCGGTTCGAACCAGAGGAACCAATCGAAACTGGAACCGGAACCGGGAAAACCAAAACCGGAACCGGTTTTCCGGTTTCGGTTTCAATTTTTTCGAAACCGGTCGGTTCAAACCGGATTCCAGTTCCGGTTCTCCAAGTTTCCAAATATTGTCAATTACTAAGTTTTTAATATTTATTTTATTTTCAATTAATTTTATTTCCAATTGTAAATTTCTAATTTCTCTCTCTATTCTCCAACTCTCCAAGTTTCCAATTCATTGTCAATTAATAAGTTTTTAATATTTATTTTATTTGCAATATATTTTATTTCCAATTTATTTTATTTCCAATTGTAAATTTCTAATTTCTCTCTCTATTCTCCAACTCTCCAAGTTTCCAATTCATTGTCAATTAATAAGTTTTTAATATTTATTTTATTTGCAATATATTTTATTTGCAATATATTTTATTTCCAATTTATTTTATTTCCAATTGTAAATTTCTAATTTCTCTCTCTATTCTCCAACTCTCCAAGTTTCCAATTCATTGTCAATTACTAAGTTTTTAATATTTATTTTATTTGCAATATATTTTATTTCCAATTTATTTTATTTGCAATTTTGCATTTAATTTTATTTGCAATTAATTTTATTTCCGATTTATTCAATTTTTAAATGGCAAGTGGAAGTGGAAGTGGAAGTGGAAGGGGTCACGGCCATGACGGTCCTAGGCGTTCAATTTCGATGAGAGGTAAGGGTTCTATGATCGATAATCTCGGTCGTGACGACACCGCCTATCACGAGTATTTGCAACGCCGGGCCTATGCTGAAGACCTAGGTCTAAACTCTCCTACTCCCCCTCTAATAATTTCAGAACCCGATCCCGATGACACCACGCCGCCCCCCCCCCCCCGGCCCCAATTTGACAAGTCAGTCAGATAATATGCCTTATATTGATACACCTACAGATTTTAGATTTGATCCATAGGAACCAGGAGAGCAAGAAGATCTGATACAGAGGCAGAGCAAATCTGATCTCTTCACAAAACATATGAAGAAAATTAGGCAAGAAGATGGGAGTTTTGCAGTGGCTTGCAATTACTGCAGCAAAGTATATAAGTGGCATAAATCTGGAGGACATGGCACTTATCGAAAGCATATTTTAGCTAAACATCCAGAAGCAGAGACCAGATCGAGGTCACAAACACAAATTCTCAGGTACGCTACTCCTTACCAACAATTATTTCGTTATACTGATGAACAAAATAGAGAAGAATTTGCAAGAATGGTAGCAGTAGAACACCTATCATTCAGTTTGGGTGAAAGGGTTGGTTTTGTTAATTATTGTCGAAAAGCATTAAACCCTGCTGCATGCCGTGTTCCTAGAACCACGCTCACATCAACACTTGAAAAGATTTATTTAAAAGAAAAAAAGAAGTTAGAAAGATTTTTTGATAAATATATCGGTCGTGTTTCCGTATGTGCCGACATATGGACTGACCATTGGAAATCGCATTCATACTTGGGTGTCACTTGCCATTTTATGGATGATACATGGACTATTCAAAAAAGAATTCTTGCATTTAGAGTTTTTGATGATGCACACACTGCTCATAATATTTTTAGACAGTTTAGAATTATTTTTTCAGAGTATAAAATTGAAAGTAAAATTTTTGCAATTGGTTTTGATAATGCTTCTACCAATACCGCTGTTATTCTATCTTTACTTGATTTATGCAAACCTTATCTTGGTGGTACATTTTTTCATCAAAGATGTGCATGCCATGTTTTAAATTTATGTGTTCAAAAAGGATTAGAAACTCTTGAACATTTTATTCTACCTATTAAAAAAGCTCTAATGTTTTTGTGGAAACATTCTTCTACAATGAATGCATGGGTAAAATATTGTAAACAAAATGGTAGACGTGTCGTTAGATTTTCTCATGATGTTCCAACACGTTGGAATTCTACTTATAAATTGCTTGCTCAAAGTTATGAATATAGGGATTTATTAGTTTCTTTTATTCAATTTCATGTTACCCACCTTCAACTTTATCAATCACATTGAGATGCTTGTTATAACGTTTTCAATTTGTTATCCATCTTTAATAATGCTACACAAAATTTATTTAGTGTTTATTATCCTACAACTCATTTATTTATTTTTGAAAGTATTAATATTGCTAGTGCATTTTGTCATTGTGAATCTGACATATCAATAGGGGAAGTCATTCATGCTATGAAGCTAAAATGGTTGAATTATTATGAGGAGATTCCAAATATTTATTTGATTGCCATGATTTTTGATCCACGTTGTAAATTAGAGAGTATGTCTTATTATCTAAATGGTTATTATGGGATCGAAGGTTTAAAAATGAAATATGATATTGAAGCATGTTGTGCTAGAGTTAAGAAATTATTGTATGATTTATATGATGAATATTTTACAATTTATGGATCGTCACTGAACTTAGATGTTACACATACACAAACTACATCTCAGGCCCCAAAATCCTCCTCCTCTGGATTTATAGAGTTAAGGTATAGTATGTTATCCAAAAAATCCAAAAAACCTAGATGTGCTTCTTCATCAAACACCGATAAGTATTCCGAGCTGGAATCTTATCTAAATACTCCTTTTGAGTTTATAGAAGATACGCCAGGGAAAAAATTTGAAATCTTACAATATTGGAAAGAGCACGCAGTGTACTATCCAATCATGGCTATGATAGCCAACAATATTTTTTCAACACCAGTTTCTACAGTGGCAGTGGAACAAGAGTTCAGCGTTGGAGGAAATATTCTAGATGAATAGCGTTCTTGCTTAACTCCAAAATCACTACAAATGCAAGTTTGTCTAGATGATTGGACAAAAGCATAATACAGACAACAAGAACTTCAGCAAGACCCAACATACGACTTCTTCAAAGACGACGAACCTGATACAGGAGCAGCGGGGCCGGAATAGCAGATTTACAGTACAGACTACAGAGTACAGAGTCTACAGACTACAGAATACAGATGGCGCCAAACATGCAATAAAAGGTAAGAGAACTACGTGGCCTTTGATTCCTCTAAATCCCCAAAGAGGATACGTAGGCAACTTAATTGTGGTAAAAATTAAATGCAAGGCTAATAACTTTACATTTATTTTTAGTTTTATTTTAATTTAATTTTGTAATTTGTCATTTATTTATTATCGAATTTCGGGTGACCTAATTCCCAAATACCCAATGAATGTAATTTATAATTTGTCATTTTATTTATTTTTATTTTTATTTAATATTGTAATTTGTCATTTTGTTTATTTTTATTTTAATTTAATTTTGTAATTTGTCATTTTGTTTATTTTTATTTTAATATTTTATTTACAACTACAACTTACAATACAACTATACATTTATACAAGTATACAAGTTTAAATTATTTTTTTTTATTAACAAAGGAAAAAAAAAATTCTGGTTCAGAACCGTCGGTTCCACCAGAACCGGAACCGGCGGTTCCAAAACCGGAACCGAAACCGAAACCGAAACTGACGGTTCGGAACCGACGGTTCCGGTTCCGGTTCCGATTCCGATTCCGATTCCACCCATCCGAGGAACCGGAACCGCCGGTTCGAAACCCGAACCTGAACTGAGTCACCCCTAGCGCCTAGGCCACCTTGTTGCCGATTAATCGGGGCCTAGACGGAGAATTTTTTTTTTCTCATCTATTTATTATGTCTCTTATTATTTTTGCTGTTCTTTATATATATATATATATATTTTATGCTGTGTTACATCACATAGCCACCCACTCTCACCAATCACATCACTTTTTGGTTGATACCATTTGTTTTTCTATAATTTTTTTTCTTTTGACTTTTATCATCGGTGGAAATTACCTGGAGTGACCACAAATATTAGAGAATTTTTGTTTTTAACCATAAAGGAATTTTTATTTATTAATAACCACTTTTTTGAGAAATTACAGGAAAGCCATCATATAAAAAGGGTCCTCAAACTCTCTCTCTCTCTCTCTCTCTCTCTCTCTCTCTCTCTCTCTCTTTTCTCTCTTTTCTTTCTCTCTCCTCAGCTCTCTCTCTGTCGATCCTCTCTCTTTTCTCCTCTCCATGCCGCCGCGCCATCGTCGGAGTCGTCGCCGGACGTGCGACGACAGGCGGTGGGGTCTGCACGAACCAGCCGACCCCCTCTCACGAACCAGTGATGGGCGAAGTCCCTCACGAACCAGTCGACTGTCGCCCCCTCTCAGGAACCAGACCCCCTCTCGCGAACCAGCGGCGGCGCACGTGAGGCTACGACGACCAGTCGACCTCCGGCGGCTTCGTGCGACTGCGACGAACGACCTCCGGCGATGGGGTCTACTATTGGTTCAATTGATTCAAAAAACTCTAACCCTAATTTCAATTGAGGAAGAAGATGAGGAAGAAGAAGAAGGGAAAAAAAAAAAAAAAACCTAAGCCTAATTTCAATTTAGTCCAGATTTCAAGTTTGAATATTTCCATTTAGGCCTGATTTCAAGTTTTGATATTTTAATTTAGGCCTGATTTCAAGTTTGGACATTTCAATTTACCCATGATTTCAAGTTTGCTTCGATATTTAAAATAAAACTATTTTCAGGGGTACTCTGGTAATTGATGGACATACACTGAAATTATTTTTAAAAAGTGGCTATTAACAATTAAAATTTCAAAAGTGGTTAGTAACAAAAGTTTAATAATTCATGTGGCTATTTATGGTTTTCTCTCTTATCATCGTCTTATCACTTACTCTTCTTCTTGTTAAATTTTCCCCATTTCACCAACTCTCTCTCCATCTCTCTCTTCAAGCTCTTTTTTTTCTTTATTTTGTTTTCTCGATCTGTAATTCATTACTCATCTTCTTCTTAATCAACATATTTTTCAGGTTTTTTTTGTTTCTTATTTTTTTTAGAGGATTTAAGATGGGAGACAAAGTAAGTGTCTTCTTTGAAATGAATGCGACGAGTTTCGGCTTCCATTAGAGAAGTCACATAGGACTTCTTTTGATTGATGTTATAAGGTTTTGGTGAGGCTTCTGGTAATGGGTTATGGTCTTGTTGTGGTGTGGCTTTTTGTGGGAAAGTCATGTTCATGGTTGGGGACGAACCTATTAAAGCTTCAGATTCCATTAATGGTTGTTTTGAATGAGATCCAGATGGAATCTCTCTCTGTTTTCTGTTTTTTGTTCTCTGTTTTGTTCTTGATATCTGTTTGTTTGTTTGGAGAAATAAGTAGATCGTTTACTCCTCACATGGAATGACTAATCATCAATAGAAATCGGGTTAGGCGGCCGATTAGTCGGTGCTAGTCGCCGACCAATCGGCCAACCGCCTAGAAAGGCTGAGTAGGACCTAGTCGCAGCGGCCGACACCGTCTAAGGCCTAGTCGGCCGCCTAGGCCGATTTCTAGAACACTGATTAAACGCATGTTGCTCCAAGAATAGAGACTACAACCTTATGGTATGGATGTGAAAAGCATGTCACTAGATCAATTTTATCTTGTCGTCTAAAAAATTATTTTATATAATTATAATTGATCACATGATAAGCATATGTCTATTAACTTGAAGTAACATAATTATAATTCTAAAGTAATACTTCCCAATTTTAATTCAAAATTTTGATAGTAAATAATGAGTGCAACTTTGCTCACCCACCTTAACTAGAGGTAAGCATTACCTCTCTCTCCAAATGTTGCAACGTGTCCCAAACCTAACCCAAAGTCCAAAGTTAACCCAAAGTTAACTAAAAGTTTTGGACATGTGGCAATATTTGGGGAGAGAGGTAATGCTTACCTCTAGTTAAGGTGGGTGAGCAAAGTTGCACTCGTAAATAATTGTACGACAACAGGTGATCATCATATAAGTAATGCTAGAAGTCCCAAATTTTTTTCTTAAAATTCTTCCAAAATGATGTGGCACGTTCGGTGTTAATCTTGTAAATCATGAGATTATGTGGTGAATGATACGATGTTGACAACAAGGGCGAAGCTAGGATTTTAGTTTTGGAGGGGTCAAAATAAAAATCAATATTGTAGGTCACACAATCTTCAAATAATATCAATAGGAATCCCGCACAAGAAAAAGTGCGGAATCCTAAACCTGATACTTTTCAACAAAATGTGATACCGTTCAGTGTTAAAAGTAATGATACAAATAAATAAATAAAATAGACATTAACTAATTAAAATGTAACATGTATATTTTATATCTAGAAAATTATTTATAACCAAATCAATTTAATTGAAAAATATGTAAAAGGGTAATCCTGGAAATAAATCAAAAAATTTATCAAAACCATTTAATTTTATATAATTAAATCAAAATTTTAAAAAGTTAGGCATAAATAGTTCGGTGGTGGGGTGCCAATATCACCACTCATATTATATATATAATACACACTAGATTAGGTAATAATGTATGAAATAATAGGAAATTAAAACATTAAAACGGATTGATTTTGTTTCCTATTTTTATTATCAATAGAATTACGGAAACAAAAATTATTAGTTAATTTATATTATTAAAATAATAAAGAGACAAGATAATATTATCACCTACTTTGTGTGTGTGTGTATATATATATATATCACATTTTATATACAATAGTTTTTTTATTGGTTTACATTTAAATTTTATGTATAATAGAACTTTTTGGGGGCATGGCCCCTATGCCCCCCCCCCCCCCCCCCTTACATTTGCCTTTGGTTGATACCTCATGTGCCACATCATTGAGGAGAAAAAAAAAAAAAAAATTGGAACGCCTAGCATTACTCTCATCATATTATCACATTTTTTTTATGTGCTAGACATCCAAAGATCTACAAGATAAATACTAATCTCTTACTAGATTGGATATGAAAAATATGTATCAAATTTTGAACCAGGTATTAATACTCTTATTAGTGTGATGTTGAATCCTTTTCTTTCCTCCTTTTCAACTAAACAAAGAAAGATACACTACACTACAGTAGTATCTTTTCTTACCTTTTAATTTCCACGCTAGCAAACAAAATACTAAACTTTTGTTATTGATCTTGATTCTTCTAGTCCTTTTTTATTGTAGCAGATCTTGCTTTCAGATTGAGAAAGATGGCCCCGGAGTTAACAATAAAAATTAGAATGCGCAATAACGTGCACAATTTCAGGAAACGTGACAAGTAATAAACATTTCTAGGAAGAAAAAATTAAGGTGATCCAAGACAACAATGCCCAAAGATATGGGAACGTACGTACACAACGCACCAGCATGAGGCAACAAGGCTTTGGAACAAAACCCAGAATTGAATAGGCTTGTACTGGTAGTTCACCCAACCAACGATAGGCCATAACGATATACAAGTCGTAGGCACGAGGCATGATCATAAGTTAAACATTACTATACTTGAACTTGAACATGATCAATTGCTTAGTGTGTAACAACAGAGAAGACGGTTTGTGTTTATATACCTTCCATGAAGCCAACTGAACGGAAAGGTAGTCCTTTCGAACTTTATTCCATGAAGCGAAGAGAAAAAGTTGGCAACTCAAAATATAGCTACATCCGACAGAGACAATACACTTGGAAATGCAATATGATCAACTCAGTAGAGCGAATGGGATCGAACAAAAATTATTTACAGAATTCTACTTATAACAACACATCCAAGATGGGGCATACATACAATTAACTCATATAAATGAATTTAGAGATTCACAGTAACATACAGTACCTTCAATGGCCAAGCCATATATATAGTACATCATGAAAAAGAAGTTGTTCCAAGGTGAAGAAGTAAGTTGTTCCAACAACACCTAATCAGTCAAAATTTCTAAGAAAAAAAATCTGTCTCTCAAAATAATAGTTACCTTGTTTGCAACAGTCTTATTGTCATTCCATCCCTTGAAAATAACTGTTAGAGTATGAAGACTTCAACTCAAACAAGATCAATTAATTAAAGCAAATCAATTCTATTTTGTCTCTTGTGAAATTGATATGCAAAGATAATGGTATTGTTGGGTTTGGTGAAGTGTGCAGTGCAAAGTCAACAAAACACAGCAAATTGAATTATTGCAACGCTGTGTCTTTAGCAGTGTGATGTGCAACGGTACTAATTTTGATGAGCGCTGCGTATTTTTGACAGCGGGTGGACAGCGGTTAGACATCAAAGCTTCACACTGTGTGTTGCGCTGTGAATTTCGACAACGGTTTTGAGAGCAGTGTTTGTCACAGAGGTGCACGCTGTGAAGAGCGCTGTAAGGAGCGTTGTGACACCCACATCGGTCATGCATAAATCCGTGTGAAATAAGATTTTGCACAGTAAAGAAAGAGGAAAAGGAAATAGTGCACAATTAGAATTTGGCCAACCCTAGTGCTTCCATATAAATACCATTATTATGTAAACCTTAATGTGTGTGAGAAAAATTGCTAGAGAGATAGAGAGCAAATTGTAGAGAGACTGAGAGATTGTAATCAACTTTGAAAGTGGTGGATTGAGTGCGGTGCGCTCCATGGACGTAGGCAAATTGCTGAACCACGTAAAATCTTTAGTGTTGTCTTTTTCTTCTTATTGCTTTCATATTATCTGTGTGTTTAGATTTGAGTGTGCGATTTTTCTTACAACAATTGGTATCAGAGCTTGGTTGGGGTAGGTTATTTTTCCACACAAATCTAGGTTATCTCGAGGTCAATGATTTTATCGCACGGATGGGATCTGAGAAAGATTCTCACAAGATTGAAAAATTCGATGGGACGAATTTCAATTTATGGAAGATGCAGATGGAGGATTAATTGTACCAGAAGGACATACATTGACCGATAAAAGAGATGCCGACAACCATGACCGATGTAGATTGGTCAAAGAAGCGGATGCCAAAGAATATGGATGAAGAGGATCTCGAACTGCTGGACAGGAAAACATTGGGAGCAATTTGTCTCAGTTTGACGAAGCAGGTCGCTTTTAACGTAAAGGATCAGCTAACTGCTAGAGATCTGATGAAGACTTTATCAAACCTGTATGAATAGCCTTCTGCGGTAAAGAAGGTCCATCTTGTCAAGAAGCTATCAAATTTAAAGATGACGGAAGGTCAGGGTTTTAGAGAGTATATAAACCAGTTCAATGAAATGAAGAATGGGTTAACTTTTGTGTCTATGGGTTTCGATGAAGAATTCTTAGCGGTGTTTATGCTCACCTAATTGCCAGAAAGTTGGAAGATGACATGTCAGTCAATTGCCAACTCATTCGGAAAAGAGAAACTAGATTTCTCACAGGTTGTGAACATGATCATGACCGAAGAGATTAGGATTCGTGAAGAGGGATTTGGAGCATCTACATCTTCAGCATTAAATATGGAAGGTAGAGAAAGCAGAAATAGAAATCGAAACATGAATCAACGTGGAAGATCAAAATCAAGAGGTAAGTCTAAATCCAGGTATCAGGTCAATTATTTGGGAAATTAGCAACGAAGCAAGAAAGAAGTAGAGTGCTGGAACTATGGTAAGAAAGGCCACTTCTCGTATGAGTGTAGATCTAAAAAGAAAGATAAGGGCAAGAGCAGTGCGAACTGTGTGTCAGAGGAGTCAGATGACTGTCTCATCTGCTTGTTGGAAAGTAAGACGGAATATTGGGTTCTGGATTCAGGAGCGTCTTTCCATGCCACACCTCATAGGGAGTTATTTGAGAATTACGTCTCCAGAAATTTGGGTAAGGTGTATCTTAGTGACGATCAAGCATGCAATATTACAGGGAAAGGGTCAGTTTGGAAACTCAATAACGTGAGGCATATACCGGATTTGAGGAAGAATTTGATCTCCATTGGGCAACTGGCGTCAGAGGGTTACATGAAAACTTTCACAGATGATAAGTGGAAGATTTTGAAGGGTATTATGACAATCGCCCGAGGAAATAAGAATTGGTCGCTTTACACAACAACGGATGGTTGTGGTTCAATCGCTATGGCGGAAGGTAAAGACGATCCAAACTTGTGGCACTAGAGGTTTGGGCACATGAGTAGTCAGGGGCTGAAGTGTCTACATTCGAAAGGTAAGTTGCCAGATTTGAAAGATGTTGAGGTTGATTTCTATGAGAGCTAGGTATTAGGAAAACAGAAGTGAGTGAGCTTCAAGAAGACCAGAAGGGTACCGGCAAAGGAGAAGCTAGAACTAGTGCACACCGATGTTTAGGGTCCAGCTTCAGTCTCGTCAACCGGAGGTAAACAGTATTTCGTCACATTTATTGACGACCACTCCAGGAAGGTATGGGTTTATTTTCTGAAACACAAGTCTAAGGTGTTTGATGATTTCAAGAGATGGAAAGCTAGGGTTGAGAATGAAACAGGGTTAAAGATCAAAAAGTTGCATTCAGACAACGATGGAGAATATGAAGACAGTGAATTCAAGAGTTTTGCTATCTGAGCGGGATTAAGCTTAGTAGAAAGGTTCCTGAAACCCCACAGCATAATGGAATAGCAAAACGGATAAACAGATCATTGACTGAGAGAGCCAGAAGCATGAGGTTACATTCAGGGTTGTTAAAACAGTTCTAGGCAGAGGCAGTCAATACAGCAGCATATTTGATCAACAGAGGACCATCAAAGCCTTTGGACCTCACTATACCAGAAGAGATCTGGACTAGGAAAGAGGTAAAACTTTCTCATCTTAAAATGTTTGGGTGTGTTTCTTATGTACATATAGGTGATCATGCGAGGAATAAGCTAGATGCCAAGTCAGTGAAGTGTACTTTGGTGGGCTATGGAGAAGATGAGTTTGGTTACAAGCTGTAGGATGACCAAAACCGCAAGATGATCAGAAGTAAAGATGTTGTCTTCAATGAAAATGTTATGTACAAAGACAAAAACACACAGGTGTCTGAGCCAGAAAAGTCAGAGTATTTTGGACCGAATGATGTGTCAGAGAACAGGGTCGTGGAACCAATTATTCAAAATGATGAAGAACAAGGTGTGCCGCTCCAAGTTATAGATCCTATCCCACATAGAGACGTTCCAGCGACACAGGCTCAGAGTGTAGTGAGAAGATCAACTCGAACTCCTATACCAAATAGGAAGTACCTGCAATACATGTTGTTGACAGTTGCAAGGGAACCTGAGTGCTATGATGAAGCATATCAAAGAGAAGATGCGAGCAAGTAGGAGCTTGCAATGAAGGATGAGATGAAGTCGTTGATTTCAAATCAAACTTAGGAGTTAGCCAAGTTGTCTGAAGGAAAGTAAGCCCTACAGAATAAATGGGTATTTCGGATCAAAGAGAAACATGATGATTCCAAGAGATACAAGGCACGACTAATGGTCAAAGGCTTTCAACAAATAGAAGGTATTGTTAAACTAACTACGATCCGGTTGTTAAACTAACTACGATCCAGTTAGTGTTAAGTATTGTCGCGGCAAAGGGGTTATATCTTGAGCAGTTAGATGTGAAGACTGTCTTTCTTCATGGAGATTTGGAGGAAGAGATATATATGCAGCAACCAAAAGGGTTCGCAGAAGATGGCAAGGAAGAGTTGGTATGTAGGTTAACAAAGAGCTTGTATGGTTTAAAACAAGCTCCCCGACTGTGGTACAAAAAGTTCGATGGGTTTATGCAAGGCAATGGATATTTGAGATGCAATGCTGACCACTGTTGTTACTTCAAAAAGGTTAATTCAAATTTTATTATTCTGCTACTTTATGTTGATGGCATGTTAGTGGCTGGTGCAAATTTAGAAAAGATTAACGATTTGAAGAGGCAACTCTCAAGTGAGTTCGAGATGAAGGATTTAGGTGTAACAAAACAGATTCTTAGAATGAGAATTAGTAGAAATGAACAGGAAGGTACATTGAAGCTTTCACAAGCAAAGTACTTTCGGAAAGTGTTGCAGAGATTCAGCATGGGTGATGCAAAATCGGTAAGAACACCTTTGGCTAGTCATTTCAGGTTGTCCAAGGACCAGAGTCTGAAGACGGAAGAAGAGAAGGACTTCATGGCTACAGTTCCTTATGCTTCAGCCATTAGAAGCCTAATGTATGTCATGACTTGCACAAGACCAGATATTTTCCATGCAGTGGGAGTTGTGAGCCATTACATATCAAATCCAGGCAAGCTTCACTAGGAGGCCGTGAAGTGGATCCTAAGATACCTGTGGGGTACGACAGAGAGATGTCTAACCTTCAAAAAAGACGAACTCAAGCTGGAAGGTTATGTGAATTCAAATTTTACTGGGGAGGTGGATCATAGAAGGAGAACACCAGATATGTGTTTACAATGGCCGGTATCGCAATTAGTTGGATGTCTCAGTTGCAAAAGATAGTGACAATCTTTACAACTGAAGCAGAGTATGTGGCTATAACAGAATCAAGTAATGAACTGATATGGTTACAAAGTTTGTTAGCTGAGTTGGAATTCAATCAAGTGATGAATGTGTTGCACAGTAACAGTCAGAGTGCAATACACTTGGCCAAGAATTCGGCATTCTATTTTAGGATCAAACATATAGATCTTTGCTATCATTTCATTCGTTCGTTAATCGAAGAAGACGTGTTAAAGCTTGTGAAGATAACAGGTAGTAAGAATCCGGCCGACATGTTAACAAAACCAGTCACTATTGAGAAACTAGAGCTATGCGGAGCTTCAGTTGGTCTTCAAGAGTGAAGACGTGGGAGATGAGCACACCGTTATTTATCTACTAAGTCATCGAGGAAGGATGGAGAATGTCTACTGAGTTTCAGTCTTCAAGAGGGAGTTTGTTGGAGTATGAAGACTTCAAGTCAAACAAGATGAATTAATTAAAGCAAATTAATTCTATTTTGTCTCTTGTGAAATTGATATGCAAAGATAATTGCATTGTTAGGTTTGGTGAAGTGTGCAGTGCAAATTCATCAAAACACAGCAAATTGAATTATTGCAACATTGTGTCTTTAGCAGCGTGATGTGCAACGGTCCTAATTTTGGTGAGCGATGCGCATTGCGCTGCGTATTTTTGACAGCGGTTGGACAGCGGTCAGACATCAAAGCTTCATGCTGTGTGTTGCGCTGTGAATTTCGGCAACAGTTTTGAGAGTGGTGTTTGTCACAGAGGTGCACACTATGAAAAGCGTTGTGACACCCACAGCGGTCACGCACAAATCCGCGTGAAATAAGATTTTGTACAGTAAAGAAAGAGGAAAAGGAAATAGATCCCAATTATGATTTGACCAACCCTAGTGCTCCTATATAAATACCACAATTACGTAAACCTTAATGTGTGTGAGAAAAATTGCTAGAGAGATAGAGAGCAAATTGTAGAGAGACTGAGAGAGAGACTGAGAGATTGTAATCAACTCTGAAAGTAGTAGATTGAGTGCGGTGAGCTCCATGGACGTAGGCAAATTGCTGAATCACGTAAAATCTGTGGTGTCGTCTTTTTCTTCTTATTGCTTTCATATTATCTATGTGTTTAGATTTGTGTGTGCGATTTTTCTTAAAACAATAACATCCATCAGTTTGTGAAGGAAGTGCCCAAATGGTCCTTTATATGCTAGGCCAAATAGCTGCAATTTTTTCGGTTCAAGCCAATAGTTTGACTTTTTAAAAGAAACAATCAAAGTCAAGGACAATGTACCATAATAATTTAGCAGCAATCTCTTCAGTTGAAGCCTCTTGAACCCAGAAATCTTCTGAGCAACTGCATCACTAAACCAGCTGTAATTGCCTAATACCCACAAAATAATCTATGTATATAGGTATTGATTGTGATCAAGAACTAAAGATTAAATTACCTTGGTTGTTATTGGGTGGACTTGGAGTTGAATGAGATATTTTCTCCAAGCTTGTTTGGCTATATCAGACATGATTGATAGCTGAAGTTGATCAACCTTCCCCCAATAACTCCCAATTATATTTCTGATCTCTCTCTAAACATCTTAAAAACAGAATGCTAATGTTGTTTGCAAAGAGAGGCAATTTTTATTTTTATTTTTACTTAAAAAAGTTTTTGATAATTATCTTTAAAATTACTTATTTCAGAATTTGATTCTCTTCATAAATCTTTTTTATAAATTCGTGGTTTTTTGGGAAGAGGGAGAACCCGAACCTGCAACCTCGTGGTGTAAGTGTGAAGGGTTTACCATCAAACCAACCTTATCTCGTCCTAAATCTTTATATAATTGGGGTTACTTGTGGTGCAAATGTGATAAAGAAGAGAATTATAACGGTGTTAATAACAGTCCACTAAATATCTATTTATACCCTCTTTTAATAATTTCTTATTTTTATTCTTAATTAAATTATAATATAAAATAAAATAATCTGAAAACACTTGCACACAATTACTTAGAACACAATATCTTACATCAAGTTACCTTTTTTAAAATTAAAAAAAAAAAAAACTTTTTATAAACATTAAACTTTATAATTCTTTCTTTTTTCACGTACCTTTTAAAGTTTTATTCTATTCTAAAGTGAAAAAGAACATTATTATATAATTAAAAACAAACTTTAAAGTTTATTCCATTCTAAAGTGAAAAAGAACATTGTTATATAATTAAAAACAAACTTTAAGTGAGAAGTAAGTTATTAATTAATGTAAATATGATATGATATTATTTTATTTTTATATGATATATATATAATATAAAATTAAAATAAAAAAATGAATAAATAAATAAATAAATAAACCTTGTAGATATGAGTTAATTTTTTAAAAAATAAGAAATGAAATACCTTTAGAAAAGAAGTGTTGACAATAACCTCCATGGAGTGGTAAAAAAAAATTAAATACAAAAACAAAGGTTTCTAAAATAAGCATTTTTTAAAATATATATATTAAATAAAAATTAAATATCTTTAGAAAAGAAGTATGAAAGGATAAAAATGGCATTCTGGAGCATATTGAAGTATTTTAGAAATTTTAAAAATTTAATTTATTAAAAGGACGTATCTTTACAAAAGAACTATGGCGAAAGAAAAAGAAAGATTGCAAATAGCAGCAAATCTCAATTTTCTATTATACAGATTCAATATAACTGGATTATTTTATTTTATTTTATTTTATTTTCTTATCTTTTATTGTTAATATAATTTTTATTTTCAAACTCTTGGATTCCAAATCCTATGAACATCAGTTGTCAAAGATAAGAGAACTAACTGTTCCAAAGTAGTTAGAGAAGAGAGGGAGAGAGTGGGGCTCGTGGTTGCAATTTCAGTGGTTTAGAAGAAGAGTTGGCGGACCAAATTCCTAGTGGGAAAAATGATGACAAGGTTTAGACTAAAGGCTTGGTTCATTGTGTTGGCGTATGGTTCGTTGGGGTTCGGTTTTCGTTTTCGATTAGGTTGATTGTTGGTTCGTTTCTCTTTATGATGCGCTTTTGTTCCGGGCGTTTATGGTCTTTTTGTCATGTTGGTTTTGTGTTTGCCCCTTGTTTCGTCTTTGCGGTTTTGCTGCTTGCTTAGTAAAATTCGTTGTTAAAAAAAAAAAAAAAAAAATTGTTATTCTAAATTTTTAATTGATTCATGTAACAAATCTATTGGTCTTATAAGATAATTACATATATAATCATTTTCACTGAACGATAATTGTCAAAGAAAGAAAGAAAGCAAGAACGTGAAAAATCCAAAGAAATGAAGTTCAATCCAAGCCTGCATGAACAAGCCTGCTCTAAACAAGGTTTAATTTATAGGTAGGACTGGACTTAAGAATATTTTTGAAAAGAGAAACTCATTCTAATGACAACGAGGGCAGGCTAGTGCTGTTAGGTAGAGAACATTGGTGTAGTTGATATTCATGATTAATTGATAGTTAATTAAAAATGTGTATTAAAAAAAAAAAAAACCTCAATCACATATTATTTAGTTTATATAATATTTAACTTTTTTTCGAAGATCAGATGAGCTAGATCATAAGAATTCCCTCATGCATGAATATTGTGGAAGCATGAACAAGGATGGATCGATGGAAGTGATGGAGCTTTTAAATATCACACTCTATATAGTTCGTATCTCATTTAGACATGGGTTTGTGTGGTGCTGGTGGACCATTTGGTGGACCTATCCAACCTGTAACATGTACAAAAATATTGAGTAAATAAATAAATAATTAATTTATTTATACTAATTGAAAGAATTAAAAAGATATGATGATCATAATGATTATAATTTAGAAGAAAACCTATGGAGGGATCGAAGCCTCTATTTTTGAGCTCAGCATACTCTTGGCAAATAGCGCATGGTTCGCAGCAGTAATGAACACAGCAATCATTACAAGGATCTTCTGGCAAATTGAATTTTTCTCGTAATTTATTTCTGTAAAGGCATGACAGCACCCAATGCCATTGAATCACCATCAACGTCCCATAAATGCAACCTAGCGCCACACAAGCTGCACATATATACTCTTTTTCTTCATATCATGGTAACAAAAAAAGTACTTCCCTTTTAGCAGGAATTAGAAATGAATTGTTAGGATCGATGGATCGATCCTAATTTATTATTAATTATATGTTTAAAAGTACTCATTGATTTTGTAAATCTCTTCCTCGTACATAGTTTATATAAATTTGTGTTTAGATTAGTAGAGAATCCAAGAAAAACATCGTGAAGCATATTTGTACTTACAACTTCGTCCATCATCCACAACATGGGCAATTCGGCCAAAAGTAACGCATGGAACCCAGCATGTAATGCAACCTGCATTTAATTAATTTTTAATTAACTTGTTTAAGAAACACTACACATGATTATTAAATATGATCATAAGGCGGAAATTTAAAACTACACATATTCAACGATACTATATTTAAGTGATTCAAACCAAGAAACATATATGTTCATGATCTATCATGGGTGTGTGTTACGCTGTCTATTAAACGGTGATGAAAAATAGTGAATTCGACAAAACCCCTCACTATTTAAAACCTTTTATTTATATTCATAGGATCATATTTAGATAAATTAAGTACCGATTCTTAATTCACAAATTTGGTTACTGCTAACTTTATATAGAATAATCAATTTTTTTTTTTTTTTTTTGCTTGTGGAACAATAGTGGAGCTCTTGTAAATTAAATCCTAATTTTCTCACTTATTTGTGAGAGAGAAGAGGAGATGATCCTAGTTAAATCTCCATGTCTTGTAAGTCTAGGTGTCTAACACCATCCTAACTCTTCGAATTAGAGGTCTAGTCCTTGAGAGTAGGATTTCAATGCATCCAATATATACACCATTTATTTTTCATTAAAATCGCATCATCAAATGGGTTATGGGTATATAACAATAACGTATTTGGTTACCCTTATATACCTATATAGTATATTTGAATAGAAGATACTCGATGCTATCGTATGCATTTTAGAAAGATAAGATTATTGGCATAGCGGAAGAGAGAAATAAAACTTACATGTAGGAATGTCATCTTCACAGCTACAAAGGAGAGAAGACCATTTGGGTTTATCGGAGGGACGACGATTATGATCAATATTCATGTTAAAAAATTAAATTCTAAGAATATATTATAATTTCGGTTTATGAGAATATCAAGATTAATTGTCTATTTAAAGTATTCAACCAACACCATTTACAATTTACGTTTGGATATATATTATATATAGACTTTGGAAAATTTGCCTGATGAAAAAATAAATGTTTGCTTTCTGGATGTGAACTTTATAATGTATATTTGGTCTTGGTTTTTCAGCTAAAAGTGGTGACAGGGCTCACTGTCTAATGGAGACATTGTTTTTCGTTGTTTTTGTTGTTTTTGTGTTGTTCTTTATTTAGAAATAAAAATAATAATACAATAGTAATAAAATTATTTTTTAGTAACTACATTGACAAGATTTTCTTAGTTCTCACCTCCCTGTTTCTTGGACAAGACCATTCGTGATATGTCCAGGCACGTTACTAGTCAACTCAGGATGTACGTCATCACCCTATGAGTCAACTTGTGCCGTGTAAGGGCACGTCACAAGTCAACTCAGAATATGCAAACTCACATCTTGAGTCGACTCGTGATGAGCTCAATCCAGCTTGGACTCCAATCCAACTCTAAAAAGATTCAAAAAATTAGTATTGGACTAGGCCTAATGAGCACTAAATCGAAGCATGAATGGGCTAATATGTCGGCCCAAATACGAAGCCTGCAATTAATCCAACCATTTTACCAAGCCATTATTGGAATTTATATTATATTTTCCCATATTTTGATAAAAATACTCATTAAAGATTTTAATTCGTATAAGGATACCAAAGATACAAAAAATTATAATTTTCAAAATAAAAGATGAAAAAAAAAATGTTTTATAAAAATAACCCAAGAGGAGGTTGCAGCCTACTCAACAATTTTTATAAATTCTTAAAATTTTAAGTTATATATTTGTTTTTTTGAATTCTTTATGTAATTATAATTTTTAATGTATTTTAAAACATTTTTAGTTTTTTTTTTTTTTAATTTTTTTTTTAAAAAATATAATGTAATTATAATTTTAAATTTTAAAGTTGCATCTCAAGTTACCTAAATATCTTTTGAGGTTCGAAAATTATATAACACCATTTTGAGGTGTAATTTTAAGACTATCACCATTTTAAAAACTTAAGTTTAAATGACACCTAAAATGGGTTTCTTTCAAAAATACCCCACAGTAACTAGTTCTTCACTATTTTTTTTAAAAAAAATTTCCCCAAAATCCGAACCTCCATCAATGGAGATGAAAGACCTCCATTGGAAGTCAAAATCAGCCTTCAATGGACCAAAAACCAAGCCACCAAGCCACCAACCCGGGCAAGAAATTGCATTGGACCCAGTTTACACCCGCTACCTTTTGCAATTTGAAAAAAATTAGAAGCGTATCATTGAAGACAGAAAGAGGCCAATGGGGTACAATAAAACTTAATGGCGTTTATTAGTGGCACTAATCATGAAATTATCAATTTCTTGATTCTGTTCGACCTCCAATGGAGGTTTCAAAGAAGAAGATGAAAAAAAAAAATTTGTTGAAAAACTTCGTTTTTGTCTATAAAGTATTGGAAATTACAAACAATCTCGGAAAAGTTTCGGAAACTATAAAAAAAGTCTCGGAAATTTTTATTGTTGCCCAGAAAGTCTCGGAAATTACCAAAAAGTCTCGGAAACCACCTGAAAAGTCTCAAAAATTACCTAAAAAGTCTCAAAAATACATGAAAATTCTCAAAAATTACCAAAAAAAATGGAAAAAAAATTGGAAAATTTTCAATTTTTTTCCATTTTTTTTCTTCATTTTCTTCTTAATCAACCTCCAACGGAGGTCGAATGATTTCGCCCTCCAATAGAGGTCTGTTCAACCTCCAATGGAAGTCGATGAAGAAGATGAAAATAATAATAAAAAACTGAAAAACGTATATATATATGTAAAGTAAGGGCATTTTGAAAGTTCACTTACTTTGGATCATTTAAAACTTAAGTTATTAAAATAATGACACTCGTAAAACACCAACTCAAAAGAGTGATAAAACCCTCTATTTTCACATATTTTATGTATATATTTGCGTTTATTAGTATCAAATTGTTGTAACTTGTAGTTGATGTTTTGAGTTCCCTGGATCATGAGTACCGGATGGAGAGATGTTTTTCCATGATACAAATACCAAAATGCTTCTTCAAGGATTTTCTTATGACCACCACTGCTTTTATAAAGCAAATCCTAGTGATTACAAGTAAATTTAAGTGGGTCAAGTGGATTAAATATCTTCCATTTGAAGTCTTACATTTATTTGAACAATTTGTAGCTCCACCTTTTCATGGAATATGCTGATCACAGAATCTTTGCTTGCAGTTATTCTATGCTGATGATAATTAATGCTGACCATTCTTTACATTTCTACAGTAAAGTGAAAGATTAATTACACTCTTCTGTCTGACTGCAAACAATTTGGATACATTCAGTGTCCAATTATTTGCAAATATATTGTTACTTGGCTTAGCTGGCTAGGATAAGAAAGTTGACTTTATTTTACATCAAGACTCTGTTGGTATCTAAACTCATGATGATTGATGGTACCTCTCCAATTGCTTTGGTTTCCAATAGAATTTATTCCGTGTGTTATAATTAGTACGAAAAGCAGCATCTCAAAGTTGAACAAACAATGGCAATATTATATTATTAAAAATATATATATAAAAAAAAAAACCTAACACTGTGTTTGCTACTCAATTCTCTAGTGAAGTTTATTTTCGAAGGTAATAAAGCTATAGAACATTTATTTATGGGTTTGAAAATTTAATAGAACTCTTTAAAGAATAAATTTTAAGATTATCATCAACTTAATAACTTAAATTTTAATAGTACCCAAAGAATAGATATGACAAAATTATACCTTTAAAAAACGCTCACAAAAATAAGTCTCGTGCTTTTATGTGTTTTCGAGACTTATTTTGGTGTTTTCGAGGCTTATTTAAAAATTTTCAAGACTTATTTTGTTATTTTTGGGATTTATTAGGTATATTTGCAATTTTTGAAAATTACTGGGTAAAAATAAAATTTTCCAAAAAAATAGATTTGGTCATCTTCTTTGTCAATACCTCCCATGGAGGCCGATTTCGACCTCCAATAGAGGTAAAATAAAATAAAATAAAAATTAAAAAACCTAACAATGACATAAATGTGATAAAAAAAGGAGATGAGGGTATTTTAGTCCATTAATGCCATTTAAACGTAACTTATTAAACTAGTAATACTCTCAAAATTCAACATAAAAATAGTGTTATTTCCCACAATTTCCACTTTATTCATTTGTGGCTTGTTTGGTTTCCAATCCTTCAATTATATAAGTAGACGACATGTGTGCGATCTTTAATATTTTTCCCTCATTTTATTAACATGCTAAGAACCCCCGTGTTTTTTTTTTTTTTTTCATATTTAAACTAAAGACAAAACAATTTCAAATTTGACACTTCATTGTAACAATTGAGTTGATCATAAATTTCCATTCCACAGATAGAGATCGAATTCTTTATGTCAAATTTTCCTACTTGTTTGTATTTTCTTATGTTTATAAGAATTAGTTGTGAATATATTGCTGGATAACCTCACAACCAAAAAAAATAAAATAAAAATAAATAGCCTATATATTGGGCTGTTGCATCAATTGGTATATATACTTTTTTCTTATCATCTTACTCTCTATATTTTCAATAGATATTTAGGTTGATTTTGAGTTTTTTTTCTGAAGATCAAACAGTACTGAATTTTACTGAAGATTGAAAAATGACTGAAAACTGAAAGTTGAATATAAGTGATAAGTTGTTTGTTTTTTAAGTTACAAATATCTAAAATAAATACTTTTACACTTATGCCCTTTCAATTATTATTTTGTTACATATTTACAATAATAATAATAAAATAAAAATATGGAACTAATATGGCTGGAAATTATTATTATTATTATTATTTTTTTAAAAGAGAGGATTATAATGGAGTTGTTTAACTCTTGAAGCAATTAGGTTTTATGGCTGTTAAAAATTTCTAAAGGTGAGTAGAAAAAATATATATTAATATATGGCTCTAGGGTTGTGAGAGAATTAAACAAAACTTGAAATAAATTAGATTTGTGAGGATAGTTTTGGAAGTAAGAAATTGATATAAATTCTAGTGGTTTTTGGTTAAGTGAAAAGTGGAAAATTCTCATTTTTATAAACAAGTGGTTTTAGGAGTTATTTAAGTGATTTTATTATTTAAAAAATTAAACAAAACAACTTAATGGAACTCATTAAGTGCCCTTATGAGGTTGGATGCCTGGATCGTGATAAGAGGGAGCTGGTGGTGGGTGGGTAGTAGGTGGAATTTCAATTTCCGTCCCAAAAAATCTATTACGACCCACCTAAGACGACGTAATTTGGGACGAATTGTTTTTATCCCATTTGGTTTATAGGGATGATTATTTAGCTATTGAGACGGAAAATATTCATCCCAATAGCTTTTTAGTGTCTTCTTTAGTTTCACTTGTGAATTTTTCCTACTATGTACGACAGAGTTATTATATTAATGTTCGAATATATTTTTTAAAATGGCGCCCGGAGGCAAGCAAAAGAAGAACAGCAGCGCGCCAAGCTCGATCTTCACGGTAACAGCGGACTAGTTTGGATTGAGTGGCTCCAAAGCTCTGTCAAAATGGATATCATGCTAGCTAGCTAGTTAATTGGTTGTTGGCTTGTTGCAAACACTCGTTCATCACCAACCTCGTTAACTCCCACTTTCCTTTTTGCAAAGATTATTGAGGAATGAAGAAGAACTTTATGATGGTTTTCTAGCTAGTAGCAGATCCTTCATGACCCCGTATTCATCACGTCAAATTATTGAATTTTTAGAATAATTTAAATTTTTGCTTTCAAAAAAAAAAAAAAAAAAAAAAAAAAAAGAATTTTAAACTATTAAGCTACAATGCATGCCACTATTCCTTACTTAAAAAAAAAAGTTAATTTGGATTCTCCATTAATTGATATCAACTTCTAGATTTTTTGTGGAATCTTGTGACATACAGATGATCATTAATAATTATCATGTTATATATATGGTCAAGAATATTAATTTGTTCTTTTTAGTATATGAAATTCCTTCATAAGATATAATATATACCACCCAAAATATGCTTTCCGTTTATGCTAATTGGCACGGATACCCCCTGAACTATACCCGAATTTGCACCTTACCCCCTGAACTTTTTTTTTCGCCATTAAACCCCCTGAACTCTTGTAATTTGACAATCACTGAAGGAATTTACCCCCTCACCAGGGGGTAGATTCCTTCAGCAATTGCAAATTTACAAGAGTTCATGGGGTTTAGTGCCGAAAAAAAAAGTTTAGGGGGCAAAGTGCAACTTTTTGAAGAATTCAGAGGGCATTTGTGCCAATTAGCCTTCCGTTTAATAATATGTAGAAGTTCCTTCACAATCTTCCTTTTAATGATCACATCTTTATATATACTAGTGGTCATACTGTGAACTAGTGTGTGTAAAGTACTCCTTGATGGGATTTCAGTGTATTACATATTAATTTCAATCATGGTACTATTAGTGAAGAAGACTTCTTTATGATTAAATTTCTTATGACGTCATATATATCACTAAATCTCACATCCAATTATTGAGTGAATTAACATTAATCCAAATCATGGACCAATATGATCATATATAGATTAAAGTTTTCTAGGGGCCGGCATGATCATGGGAAATTAGGTTTTGAGAGGTTAGTGTTTTGATAGACCCACAAAAGAAAATAAATAAATAAAGGAGCCAAATACTGTTTTAATACAAACACCCACTATATATATATATATAATTATATATATATATTTTTCTTCTTTTGCTTGATAAATTAAGTGGCTTTTTCTCTATCAATTTATATATATATATATATATATAACTTCCACTAATATTCACTAGTGGTCTTGGATTTTTGTCTCAACACCGATGACATCACCGGTAACAAATAAAAACCCTTTTGATAGACAGCATTTCATATATATATATATATACGCGTAGTTTTTCTAATGTCAGTTCGTCCTAATATAAAATATATCATAACGAAGAATGTGGAACATTAGATTTACATATTTTGACTCAAAGTGTATGCATTTGTCAAAACGTTTCCATAATTTATAGTTCACATTCATCGTCCTAATATATTTTATATCAGAACGAACTGACAATAGAAAAACTATAAATATATATAAGTCAGTTTTAGTGCCTCTCAATTGTTGATTGTCCGAAAATGAAAAACGGTTGCATATATTCAATCAATTATATATATATATATATTATGATCATCATATGCATTATATGTCATCTCTAAAAGATTCATGTTGAGAGTTGAATTATATATCATCCTGCACTACGTACTTAGGTCTTCTGAGAGACATATATATGGTGATCAGATCACCCGGCCTAAATGTTTCTCTAAACTTCAATTGTCAGTGTTTGGTAGACATGGATTTTTGTTGGATTGAACGGTCTCCTTGAAACTTACAAAGTTGACCAACGTACAAAAATTGATCTCTTAAGTACTGTAATGCATGCTTGAGAGACGCCAAAGGTGACTTTAATTAATGGTGGAGTACGTAGTATCATAGATAGGTCTTTATCAATTGAAAAGAAGATATGTATATATATGACCCTTTTTTTGTAAATTCGTTTAAGTACCCAATTATCTATCCCTATCTCTATCTCCAAAATAGATATCCAAAAAAGAAATATTTTTTCCGGATTCTATCTCTAAAAAAATTTCACTCTCACCACACTCTCTATCTGTATCCCTATTTCTATTTATATCTTCAAATAACTTATATTTTCATTATTATTATTTTAGTTTATTTAATAAATTATTGTTCAACTAAATTTTAACAAATATTATTTATAATAACATTTGTATTTTTTTATAAATATAATGTTTTATTAATCCATGAATTTATAATAACTAAATTTTAGGTTCTAAAACATTTTTCTCTCAACCTACTTATTTCTTTTCTAACATTTATCAACTAATTTTCCCAACCTACTTATTTATTTTCTAACTTTTTCAATCAACTTTTTTTAATCTATTTTTTTTAATCCAACCTACATATTGTTGTTTCAAACTTTGTTGCTATATGGATCATTTTCGGGTGGATATGGAAGTCATTTGGATGGCTTTCCAAAATATTAATGTATCTCGATATTATCATATATTATGTTGTTATTATTTAAGTTTTTTTTTTTTCTATCCTTATTTTAATATTTTTATGTTATTGTAATTTTTAATGATTCATTATTTTAATACTATGTTTCGATTTTTATTTTATTACTAACTTATAATTATCAATATGTAATAAGAGACTGCCAAACTGATAGTGTCAAAAAAAAATGTAATAATAGATTTTTTTTATAACATAAAATAATTTTTTTTAGAGAAAATTATAACCAAATAATAAAATGAAGAACAAATGATAAGGTATGGTAAAAATAATATTATTAATTAATATTCCATATTGGACTCATTTTAAAGATCTATAAGAGACATTTCTAATGGTATAATTTTTATGTTAATAAAATGTATAAATTAAAATTTATTATACATTAATTAAATTTAATGAAAAAGGTAAAAGGATATAAATGAAATAAAAAATGTTGAAAAGTGGTTTTATAGGATAAGAAATGGTTCTTTAAATGTAGAGAATGAAGAGAAGGAACTCTACAAAATTTCTTGGAGATAACATTTTAGAGTATGGATGGGAGTAACACATCCTCTTTAAATTTTCTTTGAGACATGATTTTAGAGGGTGGATTCACCGGTTCTACTTAATTAATATATATCATATATGCCACCATTAACGGTTGTAGTCAAACTCAAACAAAAAAGTATTTTCTTCTATGATCAGTAAGTCTTGCTGTCTTGTCCCAGTGTACGACTTTGCCGGCCAAGAAATTTGACTTTTCTTTTAATTTTCTTCTCTTTTCTTTCTTTTCTAATTGGTTTCTCTTTTCTTTTTCTCTTCTTTCGGTGTCCTTTTATGCATTACTTTGCAGCTAGAAGTTCACTAAAATGATGGGGCCGTCAGCCATGAGATGCATGCATGTTTAGTTTTTTTTTTTCCCATATGTATAGGACATAATTGGGGTCTTCATGCTTTTTCCAGATGTATTGGACATAAAATTTAATTGGGGTCCTCATGCTTTTTCCAGATGTATTGGATATAAAATTGTACAGTGATGTTACACATCCCACCTATAATTCCACCATTTTCATCTCAACATACGTGACAGTTGAGATGTCACTTGGTGAGTGAATAAATATTAATTGGTGAGTGAATACATCGGTAAGAGAGATAAGTATCAATTAATGTGTATCAACTCACCAAGTGACACTTCAACTGTCATGTGTGTTAAGATGAAAATTATGGGATTATAGATGGGATGTTTAGCATTATTGAAAAGAGTGGTGCTATTGGCAACTCACTAATGATCTAATAATGCCCCAGTTTTTAAAATTAAAAAATTTACTTAATTTATTTCCCAAATTGTCCTTTTTAATTATCTTCCAAATTTAACTCACTCCATAAATGCTCTATATATTTTCAAAAAAAAAAACTGCTCTCTCATGCACACAATCCAGCACCCCTCAATTGTATTTTTTTTTTCCTTCATTTCATTTATTACAATATGATCAAATTAAATTCTAATAAAACCCCATATCCATGAATAATGCGTTTATCTGAAAAAAAAAATGTTTTTTATTTTATTTTTTATTTTGTAATGCTTTAAACCCTAATTTTATTTGCTTATTTTATTGCATACAACTTATATTATAGAAGAAACCGGTAACATCATGAATTTTAAAGCAATCATTATTTAAAAGTAAGTTTAAAGTTACTTGTATTATTATTATTATTTTCTTTTCATTGTCACTAAGTTTTTTCTTCTTTTTCTTTTTTGCTCTCTAATGAATATAATATAATCAAATATATATATATTTTATCTTCCTTGTATGATAAACAACATGAATGAAAAATAAAAAATAAAAAATACAATGAAGGGGTGTTGGATGAGAGTAAAAGAAATGGAGGAAAAAAGGTACATAACTTAATATATATATATATATATAGGTGTTTTTTTTTTTTTTAATCTATAGAAAGCATTTATGGAAATATAGAGAGTATTTATGTGGTGAGTTAAATTTGGAAGATAAATAAAAAAAAAAGGATAGTTTTGGAAATATATCAAATAAATTTTTGAATTTTAAAAAATGGGGCATTATTAGATCATTAGTGGGTTGCCAATAACACCACTCTATTGAAAATTGTAATGGGGTCTTCATGCTTCTTGAACTTTTGCTGTTAATGACTTTTACAGTGACTTTATTAATGAACAAGTACATTTAAAGTGATAATTAATTGGCTTGAATGCCAACACTTAGCTAGCTGTTTTGCTGAAAATTAATTGGCTTGAATGCCGACACTTAGCTAACTGTATTGCTTTCATGGTTCAAATTATTTGCTAAAGTTGTGAACCATATTGGGAATAACATGTCTAATCAAATTAATATAATTTTTCTAGAACTTTTAAATAATATCATTGGAATCATCCATTAATAAGTAATGTTATCATAGAAGGAGTTAAGTTTTGAGAAAAGCTAAATACAACTGAAATAATTGTCTATATATATATACGGTCTCAGTTCGTCCTGACAATAAATATATCATGACGAATAATCTGGACCACATATTATGGAGAAGTTTTAATAAGTACATACACTTTGAGTCAAAGTACGTAAATCTAATGGTCCACATTCTTCGTCCTGATATATTTATTGTCAGAACGAACTAATAATAAAAAATTTGTATATATATATAAAGTTTCTATTGTCAGTTCGCCCAGATATAAAATATATCAGGACAAAAAATGTTGACCATTGGATTTACATACTTTAACTCAAAGTATATGAACCTATCAAAACTTGTCTATAATCTATGGTCATATATATACCTGTCAAAACTTGTCTAATCTATGGTCATATATATGAATTTTAATATATTTATTTATAAAATTATTATTCATTTGATTACAATTTGTTTCTTTAAAAATTTACAATAATATACAATATCAAATCCCTCTCTAGTCTCTACCTTTGTATGAATCTTGTGCAACAACAAGAAACATTATTATTATTATTTTGATATACAAGAAACATTATTAATTAAACGAGCTAGGTAGTAGCAACAAAATTACATACATATCATCCATAGTATTTCCCTATCGTCAATGAATCCGCATTTGATGATCCAAAAAGAATATATAATTATCCAATTAATGTATCCTATTTTTTATCAATTCAGGTAGCATATGTGACTCATCGGTTTTTTAATTTATGTATCGTAAGTTTATTCAAATGTTATCATAAATGGACTTTAAAGAATAACTGTCGGAGTCTAGGGTTTGCTATCACAAAACTCTAAAGTTTTGCCGCAGCCACGCTTCTCATGTTTTATATACGTTTAATTGCTATGTTACTGTTCTATTTTTTCTTTTTTCTTTTTATAAGCTACTTTTTTGTTAAAAAAATCATATTGTACTTTGGTCAATAACACGTGAATCAAATCAGCAATATAATAAAATAATGCAAACCGCAGCCCTAAAATTCAAAGCCCTCAACTCCATAACTTTTTCGATATAATCAAAAATAAATAAATAAATAAAATAAAATAATAATAATAATAATTCAAGGTTTTTTATCTAGTGATTTGTCCTTCACACCTACATCATGAGATTGTAAGTTTGAATATGTCACCTCTTTTAAAAATCCTAAATTAATGTAATATTTTTAAATGTATATATATATATATACAAAGTTTTTTTTATTATCAATTTGAACTGACAAAAGATATATCAGTTCCTTGCATATGGGCTATTAGATTTAAATATTTTGATTTTGTTACATGCACTTGTCAAAACATCTTTTAAATTCAATAGCCCATATGCAAGGAACTGATATATCTTTTGTCAGTTCAAACTGATAATAGAAAGACTGTATATATATATATCAGTTCGTCTTGACAATAAATATATCAGGACGGAAAATGTAGACCACTAGATTTACATACTTTGACTCAAAGTGTATGCACTTGTCAAAACTTCTCCATAATCTATGGTTCATATTCTTCGTCCTGATATATTTATTGTCAGTTCAAACTGACAATAGAAAGACTGTATATATATATTAACATGTTTTTTTTTTTTTTTTTTCATTTAAAACTTAATGAATCTGAATTGAACTCATTAAGTTATTATTATTATTTTTTTAAATGGTCAAACAACTTAAAAATATCAAAAAACAACTTAAAATAAAAAGTAAGAAATCTTGAACTTTTAACTTAATTCCAATTCATAAGATTACAATTAAAATATTCTCTTTTAAGTCTATCATCTAAAAGAAGATATATTTCCAAATTTATCTTAATTTGAAATTGTGTAGAATTTTTTCTTTTAACATATTTATTATTTTAAATAGGTTTTAGAACCAAAATAAAAAAATAAAAAAATAAAAAAATCTAATTACTTCTCATACTGAAAATTTTCAAGGATTGAACAATTGAATTTCTCTCATACCAAATCCCGGTAAGAACTCTTTATTTATTTATTTAATCTAACCATTCGTATAATGATCAATAAATGTGTCTATTATATTGAATAGATTTCGTGGCTTAAAGATATTAAATAATTGTATATAAAAAATTCAATACCTTTTTTTTTTATTTGGCTTCTAGTGCATATGATCTAGGAAACTAAAAATACAAAAATGGTTTCATGAATTATTTACACCGGAAACGTGGACAACATATAAAATTGAACCTGAACTTTTTTTTTATAATAAATTGAACTTAAACTTTGTTTGCAGAACATGAAAAATTATATATTTTTTTATTGAATTTTTTATTTTGTTAAATTGAACTTTGTTTGCAAATATATATATATATAATATTATAAAGAATGGTGCATGTTAAATTATTATTTTTACTTAGTATGGGTATAAATATAAAATTACTTATTTTCAGATAATTTTATTTTTAAAAAACAAACATGTTGACAGTAAATTCAAATGTGAAAAAAAAAAACAAATGTCATTCCGGTTCAGATTTCAGTCCCTATTCAGTCTTCAGAAAAATCCATGATTGTTTAGGTACTGTTCGCTCTTGTTTCCAAACACCTATTTTTCATTTTTTTGAGTACTGAAAACGAGTAGAACTCGTTCAGCTGACGTTTTTTAAATAAAAAAAATAAAAAATAAAAAATAAAAAAAATAAAAAAACGAAAACATGCAAATCAAGTTTTTACATTAAAGCGGTGGAAGCTAGTGGTGGCCACGGTTCAGTTTCGGTTTGGTGGCCACCTAAAACCAAAACCAAAACCGGAACCACCGGTTTGGTACCAGTTTCAAACCGTCGGTTTGACGGTTTCAGTTTCGGTTTTGGGCGGTTTTTCAAAAAAAAAATTCAAAAAAGTGTCACGTGGCAACTTCTGATTCGTCAATTTTTTTTTTTTAAATATATAAATTTTTATAAAATCAACGGTTTAAACCGCGGACAAAACAGTCAGTTAAACCGTCGGTTTTGGCTAGTTTGTAAGCCACCCAAACCGAAACCGAAACCGAAACCGAAACCGAAACCGGAACCGGAACCATCGGTTTTCAAACCGACGGTTTAGGTTCCAGTTTTCAATTTCGGTTTGGCACTTCCGGTTCCGGTTAAACCTCGGATAAAACCGACGGTTTACCGAAACCGTGGCCACCTCTAGTGGAAGCACCGGAAGGAAGAATTGCTGGAAACGTCAAATCAATGTTTTCTAATTTTTGTTTTTGTTTTCAATTTTTTTGGGGCCCACAAATTGAATGATTAGCTGCTTTATTTTATAATTTTTTATAAAAAAGATAATTTTTATGTTATTAATAGATCATATTCTTATTTACCTATGTATCCACACAACAATTAATGTGTTCCACTTATCAATTGACAACTAACTATTACGTGTGTTGGGATGAAAATAATGGAATTATAGGTGGAATGTATAGCATTACTCATAATATAATACATATATTATATTTAATAACTTTCTTTTCATAATATTTTTTCCTATTATTAAAAAAAACACAAAAAAGTTTCAAATCAATTTTAAATTAATTTAAATTTATTTTATTGATTACAAAAAATAGAATCCAGTTAGGAATGATTACAAAAATTTTATTTATTAAATTTGAACATGTATCAAGATAACATGACACAAATGAACCCAATTAAAAATAAGATCGTATTACAATTATGGAATGACTATAATAATATATAAACATTATGATTAATTAAACTTTGTTTGTATGGTTATAATCAATATAATTTATTAGGTGTTATAACTACTTTTGTATAATATTAATATTATCTTTTATTATTGTTGTTGCTGTGTACTTATTGTTTTAATATTAAGTATACTATTAGACGCGTTTTTAATGTTTTCATTCTTGAATTATCGTTTTCAATAATTACTATGATACACGTTTTCAAGCTAAAAAAAACAAAACCAAAAAAAAAAAAACAAAAACAAAAACAAAAAATAGAAAATAGAAAACAGAAAACGAAAACGTTACCGAACAGGCCCTTAGTCTTTAGACAAAAAAACAAATGATCCCTTAGTGGCTTAGTCTGCCTCAATTTATAATAGGTGTAGGAGATTGTGATCGGAAGAAAGTAAAATACAATTTTGGCAATAGATTGATTGATCATAGGGATATTGGATATTTATTAAATTTGAACATGTATCAAGATAACATGACACAAATGAACCCAATTAAAAATAAGATCGTATTACAATTATGGAATGACTATAATAATAGATAAACATTATGATTAATTAAACCTTGTTTGTATGGTTATGATCAATATAATTTATTAGGTGTTATAACTATTTTTGTATAATATTAATATTATCTTTTATTATTGTTGTTGCTGTGTACTTATTGTTTTAATATTAAGTATACTATTAGACGCGTTTTTAATGTTTTCATTCTTGAAATATCGTTTTCAACAATTACTATGATACACGTTTTCAAGCTAAAAAAAAAAAAACAAAACAAAACAAAAACAAAAAATAGAAAATAGAAAACAAAAAGCGAAAACGTTACCGAACAGACCCTTAGTCTTTAGACAAAAAAACAAATGATCCCTTAGTGGCTTAGTCTGCCTCAATTTATAATAGGTGTAGGAGATTGTGATCGGAAGAAAGTAAAATACAATTTTGGCAATAGATTGATTGATCATAGGGATATTATTAGTCCCTATGAATAATAATTACTACAAATTTTAATGTTTTCATTATTGGAATATCGTTTTCAATAATTACTACGAGACGCGTTTTCAAACTCGAAAATAGAAAACAAAAAAATAAAAATAGAAATCATAAAACAAAAAACAAAAACGTTACCGAACAGGCCCATAATCTTTAGACAAAAAAAAAAAAAAACAAATGACCCCTTAGCCTGCCTCAATTTATAATAGGTGTAGGAAATTGAGATCAGAAGAAAGTAAAATACAATTTTTGCAACATATTGATTGATCATAGGGATATTATTAAACCAAGCCCCCCCCCCCCCCCCCCCCCCCCCCCCCTCTCTCTCTCGGTTGACCATATTCGTAACTTTGCCCCCTCTGGTTTAAAAAATGGACAGCCTTTCCCTTGAAAACCAAATTATTCAAAGATTTATCCCCTGTTGTTAATATTTCCATTAAATAGTGGTTTGAAGGTTAAATACCAAAGGCAATATTATAACTGTGCTACTTCGAAAAAAAAAAGAGGATATTATTATTATTAGTTTCCCCCTTAAGGTTTGCCATATTCGTACTTTGCCCTCTCTAATTTCAAAAATGGTCAGTCTCCCCCCTGAAAATCAAATTATTTAAATATTTACCCCCTGCCAATTAATCTTTAGACAAAAAAACAAATTACCCCTTAGTCTGCCTCAATTTATAATAGCTGTAGGAAGTTGAGATCAGAAGAAAGTAAAATACAATTTTGCCAACAGATTGATTGATCATATGGATATTATTATCACCGCCCCACACCCCCCCTCAAGGTTTTCCATATTCGTAACTTTGCCCCCTCTGGTTTAAAAAATGGACAGCCTTCCCCTTGAAAACCAAATTATTCAAAGATTTATCCCATGTTGTTAATATTTCCGTTAAATAGTGGTTTGACGGTTAAATACCAAAGGTAATATTGTAACTGTGCTACTTCGAAAAAAAGAGAGGATATTATTAATTTCCCCCTTGAGGATTGCCATATTTGTAACTTTGCCCCCTCTAGTTTCAAAAATGACTAGTCTTCCCCTTGAAAACCAAATTATTTAAATATTTACCCCTTGCAGTTAATATTTCCGTTAAATATTGGTTTGACCGTTAAATATCAAGGGCAATATTGTAACTGTGCTACTTACAAAAAAAAGGATATTATTAGTTTCCCCCCTGAGGTTTGCCATATTTGTAACTTTGCCCTCTCTAATTTCAAAAATGGTCAGTCTCTCCCCTGAAAATCAAATTATTTAAATATTTACCCCCTGCCAATTAATCTTTAGACAAAAAAACAAATTACCCCTTAGTCTGCCTCAATTTATAATAGCTGTAGGAAGTTGAGATCAGAAGAAAGTAAAATACAATTTTGCCAACAGATTGAT